>VUQR01034999.1:3459-16811 GCA_015108515.1 Hemichromis elongatus | reverse complement strand
TGAGCAGCGAGTCAATAGCTGCATTGCCTGCTTCATTGTCTGCTTTGTTCATTTCTATTCTGAAACGAGTCCTGTGTGCACAGAAACATGAACAACATGGCAACATTGCATCAGTAAGAAAAAACCCAGGTCATGGACTTTTCCTGCAGTGTCTCGGACTGTGACGTTGGCAGTTGGAGCTACACCGAAGTAAATATTTGAAGATTATTTGGTTAAGTAATTTACATGCAACACTATTAATAAAATGCTCACAGGAGTTCTTTCTTAATAGAGTCTTGCTGACTTTCACTTCCCTGGGAGAAATGTTCCTACTTTCAAATAATAGCTTCAGTGGTAATTTCAGTCTTTAATGAGAGTAATGTACAGCTTGTAAAATTTGGTCTACTCATTATTACCATGATAAGGTTGTTTTTGAAAATGAAATGCTTTTACATGCATTTCATTACCGCCAAACTAAAAATCAAAACGGTTACTGGATTCTCAAGATCCTGTCTATCAAAAATGATAGAAAATGGGAGTTTGGTGCAAACTCTGGCATTCTTGAGCAAATCTTTATGTGTTACGGGTTGGTGTTGCCAAAGATTAGGCTTGATGTAATGCATTCCACGGACATTCGAATAGACTTGGTTCTGTTTTAAAAAAAGACTCTTTGTCATGTTCTAGCAGTTAATGAGCAGTTTATCCAATGTGGGTGGACAATGTGAGGCCGTTACTATCAGACAGAGGTGCTGACAAGGAGGCTGTACTTGGCTGGCGGCAATTTAGGCAATTTGAGAAACCATCGTTTGATGACTTAGCCTCTTGGAGCAAGGAGCTAATATTTTATAGCTTCTATTGTAGCCACGAAATGTTCCAGTTGTGTCAATGGTCTCTGATTACTACTTTGTAGTCAGAGTTGTGTACACTTTGTCTGCAAATAGATAGATATTGTCTGACAAACTGTCTGTAATTGGAAATCAAAAAGCTTCTGGTACCAAAAAACACTTTTTTAACATATTCATCCCATTTTGGAGAACACCATTTAGTTGGGTGATACTTTTCTAAGAAACAACCACATCGATGAAAGGACCCAAGGTCTCACAGCAGAACACTGCAGTGTAATCAATCTTATGTAATTTGTCGATGGCTTTAATCATGGCTGATTTGTGGATTTCAAAGTGAGCATTTTTACAAAGCAGAGAGCCACAGAAATATTAACCAAATCTCTTTGAAGCTAAACAAATCTGAACAACAGGCAGACACAGAAAAAAAAAGCAAAGAAAAGCATCAATCCTACCTCCACTGTGTGACGAGAATTGTGAAAAAGGTATACGCTGATAAGGTACCCAAGGCCACTGCTGCAAACTGTCCGCCACACTTGTAATACTGCAGAGGAGAAAAGCACAGGCAGGAAGAAGCATCTTTTACATGCTGTAACTCAACAGCACTGTAATAAAAGTCAAGAGACCACATCGGACCAATCTATTAGCGTCACACGGTACTTTCAGAGGGTATTGTTTTTGATCATTCCACTGTGAAAGCAAGTGTTACAAATGAATAGGAAAAGACAAGAAGTACTCATGATGATGCTTTAGCTATTTGGGCAGTGGAGTCTGCACTTGTTACAGGCAATCTGATCATCCACAGTGGAGTAATAGCACGAACTAAAAGATGAGCCCTTCTTTCAGTGGAGGAAGGGGCATCTGTTTAGGGCACACTCCACAGGAGGACATTAAGATGCAGGAAAGCTTTAGGTTTCATCATTAGCACTAATGGGCCCACCAAAAGTTCACAGGGATCCATATTCCATTTAAAATGTAAATGAGATGGTATCTGTGAAATTAATTTCCGGGAAATCGGCTATGAGGAGTGGCAAGGTGATGTTAACTCAAGCACTGAAACAGCAACACCAATAAGAAGTAAAAGCTGAAAAGAATGCATAAGCAGAATGTGTGGTAGTTTCTGTCTTGATTTAAACCTATAACTCACCAATATGGCACTGACGAGGGCCATTTCAAAGACCGTGGGACCGAGATTGAAGACAAGTGCGCTCAAGACAAAGGAGATCCCCCGTGTGCCGCGGTCGATGGCCTTGGACAGCGCCCCTGTCTGTCGGCTGAGATGGAAACCCAGATCCAGATTGTGCAAGTGCAGGAAGACGTTCTTTGCTATGCGGCGGATGGAGCTCTGGGCCACCTTGCCAAACACGGTGTTCCTCAGCTCGTTGAAGAAGGCTGCGCAAGCCCGTGAGGCACCATCTGGGATAGCGGAGGAGATGGAGAGTTTAGGACACCTGCTGTGAAAAGCAGGGAGGTTTAAACTGCAGGAAGTGAGAAACTATTGCCATCCTGAGCACAGGAGACTGTTAAGAGGCAGCAATACAAGAATATGACATACACTTGACTTGTCCTATTAAACAGAATGCAGCACAGTGAGGCACTTAAGACTAGAAAGGTTTTAGGCTCATTGTCTACTCTGAGGAAACGGATCATATGAGGTGGCAAGACAAGTCTTTCGCATCATTTCTGGTCTGCAAGCCCTGCAATGCTACAGCAGCAGTCTCCCCTCTGTAATTACAGAGCAGAATGCTGTCTGAAGCCTCACTACTATAGCGGGCCAGCTCACTGCAGACTGAAGGGAGGGAGGGTATCTGAGTCTTCAGCAAGACATTGAGCGTGTATACCAAACAGAGCAACAGAAAGAAGGCTTTATAAGAATGAAATGTAAATATGTGACCGAGTTGTCAATAAACAGGCTTAAATTGAATGCAGCGTCTAGACTTTCACTG
This sequence comes from Hemichromis elongatus, assembly GCA_015108515.1. Classification (NCBI taxonomy): domain Eukaryota; kingdom Metazoa; phylum Chordata; class Actinopteri; order Cichliformes; family Cichlidae; genus Hemichromis; species Hemichromis elongatus. Next base: position 14,044 of record VUQR01034999.1, on the reverse strand, counting down.
AAGGAAAGAAGTAGAAGCAAGCATGTCTTAGTGGTAATCTCATTATTGGATAATTTCTCTCTTTATTTTCTTTAAAGGATCATTAATATGCAGCAAAAACAAACAAACAAATAAGTTGTTCAGTTCGATAGCAACACCAACTAAATACTAAAGAGGAAATTCAGTTCATCTGAGCTCTCACACTTCTCATAAATTGTTTTACAAGCAGATGGATAGCATGACTGTCACAAATTGATATTAGTCTGTGTTTGAATGACATGTGGTCTTCCTGTGGTGATTTCACTGAGTTGTGTGAATACATGGCACATCTGCTGAGACCAAAGTCAGGGCAATAATCGCTCTGTCTGCCGGTCTTCGTGGGGCTGTAATGTGGCGTTAAATAGGAATGCTCATCTAATGAACAATGTGTCCACATCTGACAAGGTAGGATGAGCACGGTGCACCCTTTTCAGCCAAATTACACCAGACACTGCAACCTACAAGCACTGGGTCTGTGTCACAAAGAAGAATCTTAAAAAAAATTTTTTTTTAACAGCTTCCTGATTTTCTTTCTTCATTCATTTTTCTTTGTTATCCTAATTCATCTCATCTTGAGCCCTCATCATGTGCTCCAACTGTAGTATTAGGGTATAAGACCTAAGTGGGCTTATTAGGACAAGTGGCTACAGGGCTAGCATACAGAGGTTACAAGCTGATCTTAGTGAAGGCCACAGTGACTTACAGTGGTCATCAGTATTGTCATGTTTATTCATTTTATACAGCTTTCCAGCAGCAGTTCCCAGAAATCTTACGCTAATCAGGAAGGCACGTCACACTGACATCTCACTTCTGACTCTTTTCTTGTACTCACAGGAGCATTTGGACAAAGAGAAGAAAAAGGTGACCCCAAAGAAGCAGTGAAAGCAGCAACCCTGACCTCAGCACAGCATATAAAAAAATAACAACCTAACCACTTTCAAAGGATATCTGCAATTTCTTCTCCACTGCTTTATAAATCTATTCACCTCTGTTTGCCTTGAGAGCTCACAGGTATCATACATGATCGTCCTCAGCACTCACGAGAGGGTCGTGAGGATTAAAAGGAATGGAACTCAGACACAGAACCAAGCTCATAATGTAAATAATGTGAGTGAGTAGCAGAGGTTGTGCCGCGGCATTGATATGAATGCGGTGAGAAAGGTCAGCCTGTAGATAATAGGCAGTCCCATAGTCCCATCTGATGAGCGCGGCACCTGCCAGTGCAATACAAGTCTGGGACTTACAGCCAATCAGCACGGCCGTTGCCATGGTAGCCACAGTGCTTGGCGCGTCATTTAGGTTCAGCATGTGTCCCGACATCTGGTTAAGCTCGTCCACTGCATACTTAAACATGAAGGGCACCATCACATTGGTGATCTGGGAAGGGAGAGAGGGAGGGACAAAACATTCAGAGGAGGAGGGAAAAAAAAGAGGAAACAGTTTCAAATAGCCTATTAAACCGACATATGTGTCCAGAGTCTTCTTTTTCTGGCTTTCTGTGGTGTCCCTGTGTGTGCAAGCCTCTCGGGTCTAGAAAGTAAAATTCCATTGTTACATAGTAAAACCCAAGATTACCATTTAGGTGCATTCAGTTATGTGTATGCATGGTATGCTATGGTAGTGTGCATGCATGCATATGTTTTCATCCTGACTGGCTGTGCTGGTGCTGGAGAGGAGGCTGGTGCTTCCTGCTAATGGAATTGAAATGGTTATTAGGGCTAATTAAAAGCACAGGGACAGCTGTGTGACTCAGGCTGGGCGGTCCGCTGCGCATTAGGACAGACAGAGAACACGGCATCACAGAGCAAAGCATTTTCATTTTTAAAAAACATTTCATTTGAACATCTCAACCTCTAACACAGGGGGAGGGTTACTTTATGTTCCTTTACCCCCATCGAATTCTGTGGGGTATCATTTTAATAAAATATCACCAGTATATATGTGAAATAAACCTGTGCCACCTCTGATGTATGAAGGACACCCAATAATGGCCCATTTAAAGTGCAAAAGCTACATCTCTAGGGTTCCTGCTTTATACTCTTGGGTATTATGCTCAGACAATAGAAGTCCTCTGAGTCCCTTAAGGAAAAACAATATCTGGCACTTTGCTACCAAGACAACAGAACATGACACAAAAATAGCCTGAGCTTATTATCACAGGGCCAAAACATGTCCTCAATTTTACCACTAATACATGATAAGGTTGGATGCGCTCTTTAAATCCATTAACGAGCAATGCTGGAGATTAAATTGACACTATGTCAATCTGTACCTCGCAGTATGTCATCCCATAATAGAGATGCTGTGTCAAGTAGCGGAGAAATGCTTCGGGCTACAAAGAATTAGCTTAAGCTTATAGCAACGCATGCAGACAGAGAAGGCTTTCTTCGAGAGCAACAAAAACATGAGCTAGTATATAATCATTTATTTGAAATGAAAATGTCACTGATAATGTCCCTCGCAGAGGTGTGATGCACTTTAACCACATAATTATTCTGCTGATTTAAAAATTGCATCCACACTGCTGGTGGTTTTAGTTCAAACAGACATACTGGAGAAATCAAGGTTAACTCCAGCCAAGCAGGAAAAAGGGAGGAGAAGATTGGATTGCATGTATGAGCTCTCTCCTCTTTAGCACACACTAGAGGGAGCCGTGCTGAGTGGCAGCAGGACACGGTTATTGAGGAGCTGTGAATTTGTGATTGTTTTCCAGGGTGTAAATTAGAGACCATCAACAAAAGAAAAGAGAATGCATCACGAGATGATTGGTGCATGCCATTAATTATTTCATAAGATGCTGTTTTAAATGCATGTTGTTTTTAGTTTTACATGGGATCTTCACCAAAAGGTGAGTACTCATGCTGTTTAAACACAGGGTGGTCAGAGCTGAGAGGTTAATTGATTAATAAAAGTTTTTTTTATAAAAAAATAAGTAAATGTAAAAAAGACTAGTGTTCTAATATGCTTAATTTGTATTTCGGTAGAGCTGCCTGCTGTGACGACCCCTTGTGAGCAGCTGAAAGTAGCTTTTAGTACACAACTACAGAGTCACTTGTATCTTGTAACACAGCATCACTGTAGGAAATTCTCAAAGAAAAGTTAAGAAAACAATCTCATCAAAGCAAAAATTCATCCTAAAAACTACCAGTACAGCCGTTTGTGTGACAAAAATGATAATGTTTTATTCATTTATTTTAATCCTAACACTGTTTAATTGGATTGCTTCTTGGATGACAGAAAACCAAAAGCAATATGATTTATGATGATACATCAAATTTACACAAAAAAAAGCATAATTTCCTGCAATAAACTGAGGACCTGCTCCGTGTGTACCCTGCTCCTCGTCGTACGACATCTGTGATAAGCTGTACAGGCCCAACCCCACGACCCTGAACTGGATAAGCAGTTAAGCAAATGAATCGATGTGTAAACTCACTGTATACAAAAGTGAAGCTACAGGTCAACCTTCTGCAAAGTAATGATATGCTGGTATAAGTAATGACTAACTGACGCCACCCTTGCAGGAATTATATGCTGTAAATGTTTATTTGTTGGTTTGTTGGGTTTTGTTTTCATTCAGAATGAGTGAAGCAGGTAATGAATGCAATACTGAATGGCCCAATTTCATCTGTTGGGCTTCAGAGCACTTTGCATCCACATTATCGGGCTTTTCACTTCAGTCCCGTCCTTCAACAACAGCTGGTGAAAAATAATAAAACCAGGCAGGATGTTTTTCTAAGCCTTCACTAACTCACAGTTTCTTAGACCTATTCAAATTACTTTGCTCGACACTGCCATTTTTTCTTAATTTGTGACACTTGCTTCACAGATCTTACATCTTTGCAAGTATTGAATGTCAAAAATTCAATTTTGGGGGGAAATCTGTGTGTTTTTTTTGTTTAATGACAGCATAACTTTTCAAAAAGAAAGTTTGGATATGGTACGTTTACCCTTGTGCCTTCTCTTAAGCCTGAAATCAGCAGGAAATCTACATCGTGACTGGTCACCCCTCTTAACCTGACGCCGTAACCTTCCAGGCCAATCAGAGCGTGTAGAGAATGTTTAGCATAATTCACTGTAACACCAGTAACAGTAGTTTGAAAACAAAGGGCTCTTCAACGCTGGTTCTCTGCTTTGCTGCTTGCATACCGATTTCTCCAGGTTCTGTTAATATTTTAATATCAAGTTTTGGGGATTTTATATATTGAGATTTTTTTTTTTTTAAACTTCTTGCCTTAGCTGCTGTCAAATAGCCAAATTAGTCATGTGACTTATTTTTTTAGCATTATTCATATTTTAAGGTTTTTGCCCACATTTTTATACATTATATTAAAAAAAAGACACTTGCGTAACAAAACAAACACAATTTCTCAGTTTTTAAAATCGTTTGTTAAACGGAGCTTAAATGATTTAAAAATTGTTTCATCTTTTTTGGCAAAATATAATACTCATTTTAATGTTGACCGTTATGAATAACAATGGTGGATTTAACTGATGCCAGTGGTAACCTTGGATTATAACCTCTTTTTGTCATTGTGTTTCAATGTGAAAAGTCACGAACATGATTTACAGAATTGTTTCTTAACATCCTGATGATGTCCTTGCCTAAAACATTTACCAGGGGAGAAATTAATAATCCTCATTTCCAATTACCAATTCTCTAAAATGCATCTCTTTTGAAAACAGTAACAAATTAAAATGAGCAGCAACATGCAAGAGTGACTCTGAAGCTGCGGGAATATATGATGAGTGAAGCCTGCAGGGGGTTTTGTGCAAGTTAAAAACTGACAAAATAAACTCAGCTGATTGTAGACAAAGTATTTTGCTTTCATCTAAGAATATCTGGGTCCTAATGTCACAAGGGATGGCATTAGCTGTTAGCTAACCTTTTTCTTCAGGGTGGAACAAATTCACAAAGCATAAAGCAGAAGTAATGTGATAAAAATATTAGTTTTTCTTGTTAGGTAAGCCTAAGTAATGTGGCGTATCACCAGGCAAACTAATTAAATTCTCTTTATATGAGATATATAAAAAGAAATAAAAGAAAAATTAAGCTTACCTTGGATCCAGCGAGAAGGCCCAGAGAGAGAGCAACACGTGCCCGCAGGTCGGGTCTATCCTTCGGCCACACATACGACAGCATCGCAGACAGGATTTGGGCTGAATTCACCTCCTTCAGCTGTGAAAAAGACACAGCAGAAAACTTCATTTATTCAATAGGACATCTTGTAAAATATGTGAGATAACCGCAATGTTAACAGCCTAACCTACCTTACTGGGCAATACTGGCAAACACCATACATTTTGCATTCAGTGTTGACAATCCCAGTAACCTAAAGATGGCTCTCTGGGCACGCACGTAGAACATCAAATGTCAACAGGAGTCCCCAAGGAGAAATGGCAGCCACGATGACAGCAGAGTCTCCAGGTGGACTCGGGGATCCAGTCTGACACTACAAGTCCCACGAGATACCTGGGCTGTCATCCCAGCTGAGGCCGAGAGCCCACTGGTGCCAGCATAGCTGTTTACCCACGCTCCAACACACATCTGCCACAGGGACTCTCCACAGGCCGGAGAATATGCAGTAATTCCTCTAATCCACTCAATATGGTGGCACCATGTTACGACGCTGCTGTATGGCAGCACCTCCTAACAAATTACAGTGAAAGTGCGCCCAGCACCTGCTTTTAATCAAATACAATCAGCAATGTGTGACACTGCTGAGGGAGGATTAAAGTGAACAGTTTAATGCACTACTGAAGTTTCTGTAAGGCCCAACTTCATTAGAGTTACTTGTTTTATCTCGAAATATTAAATGTAACTCAGCTTTCAGGGGTAAACTTTTCAATATTGTAGAGTTAATATTATTAGTTAACCCAAGTTTTTGTAAAACTAATGTCTCTTTTATTCAAGTCACATAACTTATGTGAAATTCTCAAGAGTCTTATTTTAGCATTTTGCCCATTTGGCAATGAAGCCATTAAGAGTTTAACAGTTCAGGCTGCTAACCCAATTTGACAGAAAACTCGTTTGACCAGCAATAAGAGAGTCTGAGGATCACGGGAGTCTCAGAAACAATTGAATTTGTATAATAAACATCACAATTTATTAGCCTTGGAAACACTATACAGCCCTCGAATCAAATAAGATTAATAAAAACAAACACAAGAAAACAACAACAACCCCACAGCAGGCTGACTCTTACAGTTGTTAATTCAGATTTGATTTACAGAGCCGACAACATAACCTGCGTAAAAGACCAATGCTGTTGCCCACTTTCATACTTATGCATGGTGTTAATCAGAGGTAGGAAGTAAAACACTACAAATACTCTGTTAGTGTACTAAAGTACAATTTTAAGGTATTTATTTTTCTGACAAATTGTTACTTTTAAATCCCTAAATTTTTAAACAAATATCTCTACTTTCTACTCCTTACATTTTCAAAACAGGCTCATTACTTTTGGTTCAGCTGTATCATTTATTGGGTTTATACTCAGGCAGGAAGGAATGCAGGTGTCCGTAAGCTGTGGATGCCTCACTTCAGAATCTAGCTAGTACTACACAAGAGGAGGAAGCATGAAGGGAGTGACGTTTTTTTTTTTTTTTAAGTTTGTGTGTCATGTGTAACACAGTGTGTTGCTAGCTAAAGTTGCAGCTGCTTTATTTCACAGGGAGAGAAAAGCGTGCGAGATAACCTCACTCATAAATGGATAAAGATGGAACATATTACATTTTGTTCATTCAGTTATGTTAATCCAAAAAGAGCAGCAGGTCAGCTGATCACAGCATGTACACTAAAAAAGACCTGCTGAAGCTCACATTAGAAATTATTATGAGTTGTGACTCTTTCCCATATGCTGAGCCGCTACATACATACACAGATCATAGGGTTGCCACCCTGCTGTGTCCCACTGTAACCCTTGACTGTACTCGTTTTACTGTTTAGGTGTGGAGGCAAAGTCACCCTCAATGTAGGTATAAAAAAAACTGTATTTAACTTAATTTTTTTTTTTTTATTCAAATTTTAAGTATAATAGTCCTTCAAGTAGCTACTTTTTTTTACTTTATTACTTTGAGTACATTTCAGAGCCTGTACTTTTTTACTTTTACCTGAGTAAAGAAGTTGCCACAGTACCTCTACTTAACACTGGAGAATTTTGGAATTTTGTTAAACACAGTTATCTGAACTTCTACTTAAGTAAAGCAAGTCTGTACCTTTGCCATCTCTGATGAGGCTACAGTTACTATTGTCTCAATGTTAAATTTAGGCAGAAATGCAATGGAGGAATTCGCAGTACTGAACAGACCAATCACAACCGGTGCACGCTGTGTCAACCCAACATGTGGTTCCATTTCCAGGTAGGTGCACATTAGGTTACAGCATACGTTTTCAGAGGGATTTGCAATTATGATGCAAGTACGGCGTATATTCAACGCAGCAGTTTAAATGAACTTTAAGGCTGTGAAACACTAAAGGGATCCACAGATGTGACACGGTTTAGTTTTGTCATCTTAATAATAAAATTGGTCAGCATTTTTAAAAAAACAAAACAAAAAAAACAACTTAGGATTCTATAAGCCAAACTGTTTCATTTCATCCAAGCAGGAAAAGTTTCATTAAGTAAAACACAGTACTGTACTCACCACATTTTTTGGATCTGCGCTTAGTCCCCCGCCTGCATGTCCATGCCAACATGTGCGTTTGTCTGTCACCTGCAAGTGCTGTGGAAGCAGAATTCACTGTTACCCTATATTTGATTTAAATAACAGGACACGAATACATGATTATTTATTAATACACACTTACTTTTGCAGCCTCCAAAATCTGACGACTCTTTTCGCTCCTGTTGGTGCTCCATGTAGCTGTTCGAAGGTGTGGAGGGGAACTTGACTGAAACACACAAGAGCACGGATTTTGCTAATTGTTCTATATCTTTCAATGATTCTGTTATAAAACTTACAGACGATGAACAGTAAATAAAAGCAACCAAATTTAAATAACCCAACAAGTCGCATGATTTAAAACAAAGAGCAGCGCTGCATGTTTGATTTGTCAGAGGTTTTACTCCGGATGCACTTCTTTCCTCCATTCAATTCCTGACAGAATCAAATGGGGATTTTTTTACTTGTTTAGGCAAATGGGTAAACCGCCACATTCACATCATTTAACCACATAAGTACTAAATTTAATTCATTGTGTGATATCAGCAAAATTGTAAGCATTCATGGTCGAAGTTCAAAGGTTATGCAAACCAAAAAAACAGAAGAGAAGTTGCTTAACTGGTTTTTAAATAAAAGTTTGGTAAATGTTTTGAAACCCTGACAACAAGAAATGCCACACTGAAGCACAGTAATGGTTTAAGGAGGATGAAAACAACCCACATCCCTCAAAGACCAGAGTGCTTAAAAACGCAGCATCTGTATGGTTCGTTTAAGATCAAACTGCGCGTAAACCTACCCTGTAATAAGACTACAGTGACTATGAGTGAAGTAGGTTAACATGTCTGATACTTTTATTTCCTATAAGACACAGCACGACTGTAAACATCCCTCTTATCTGTTTTGACCTGCCATGTGAAGATGACAGATAAACGGCATATTTATCATGAGATGAGAGTGAACAGTTCTAGTGTCAGACACATTAAATGGGACTGTGACAACTTGGAAGAGCTGGAGCTCAGAATGAATAACTTCTAAAAACAACGTGACGTGACAGTGACCCTAAGTTTGACAGGGTGGGACAGTCTTATCTAAGTTGTCAGTAAAGACCGATAACACGTGACTGGGACCTTTGACAGGCTTCAGGCTTTGCACGCGCACACACACATATTGAATTGTATTTTTAAGAAAACTGTTTAACTTTGACGGGCTTTCCGTTTAGTTGACATACATTCAAAATTAACAACGAGGTTATGCCATAACATGAGAAACCTAACTAAGTCGTTAAGTTAATGCAGGGTTAGCTACTTAGCCAGTTACTTAAAGCAAACCCAAAACGGCTCTTTTAGCAGATGACACCGGCCTGTCTCTCTGACAAACCAGAAAACAAATCACCTATCTAGTATCATTGCTGGAAGTTACTTATAATCACTTTTTCCCCCTCTGCCGTTGCCTTGTGGCTAAGAGCACTGTGTCCTCTCTGACCAACCCCGTCCTCACTCACCGGATATGTGCTTTGGGGTGTACGGCCAGTCCCCGGCTCACTACGACTTTTATTCCAAACATGATACGAGCTCGTCTGCCGAATGAGAAGCGCTAGTTTTCGTTTTTGAAAGTGAATGCCGCATTTCAGCGGTGCCAACATCAGCGCCATGTTGTAGGAGGAAGGAGGGCAGTTAGTCAACAAGCCGGGTACGTCATATCCGGCCTTCTTGAACGTTGTCAGTGTCAAAGCTAGCAGGCAAACGGGTTTTGTAATCGCTGCGTTTTCTCTTTTTAAGCCAGCAGTAACGACAGGGAATTGTTTTTAACACGACGTTTTTCGGAGTCTGCACATCTGTGAGTGAAGTCCTAACGGGTGGTGTTTGTGCAGTAGCTGCTCGAGGTTTAAGAGTTGAAGCTAACGACAGAGCACGTTTTCTTCCCTGTGACACCGTTAGTACCTGTGTCGCGCGTCTAAAGAAGCTAGCTGGCTTTAGCATAGATATCTCTTGGTTTTACTCAGGATGCCATGCCACAATCAGCAGCTGAACAATGTGAACAGTGGCCAGGAGCACCCAATGAAGCAAGTTCGGTTTGCAAACAGTAACAGCACTGTGCCTGCTGTAGTGTCCAACTCCGAACCAAGTGATGCCACAACACAGCCTGACAGCCAGGACAACCTGGGACCCCAGCTGAAGCTGCTTCCTCTGAATGACCAGATCCGTGAATTACAGACAATAATCAGAGACAAGTGAGTCCCCCGCTCGTATTTACTGACACACAGGCCAAATACATTGTGGTTGTGGTACAAAATCAAGTAAGGAGCCTTGAATAAAATAAAGACTTTAAATTGCGTTTATGGCCTCCTTCGAAAACTATAATTAGTAAATGGGAAATCGTCGTTATTGTTCATTTCACTGAACTGGAACTATAAGAGAACACCAGGGAGGTATGAAATTTAAAGGATGCCATTAATCCTGAAAAAGGCAGTCTACGAAAAATCTAATGGAATTTAAATTTCCAGGGGAAGTCAATGAGTTTGCAGTGATACTAGATACATCAGATCAAGGTATAGCCGTCTCAGATCTTGATTTAGTGTTAGAAAAACAGAACGTCAGGTTTACATAACTCTCTTTGAACATATATGGGTAATTCACTGTCAAATGACCAAATGCTTTCAGCCTGACTATCTCTGATTTCCTTTAAAAGGGGGATAGTTGACCACTTCTTAATAAAGAAACTGCTACATTTTACTTCTATATTGTTATTAGTTTACTCATAAAATAGATGTATTTAATATAAATATTTTAAATGTGTATGTATGCACACACACACACACATATACATATATATATATATATATATATGTATGTATGTATATATATGTGTGTGTATATATATAAGACTAAGTTGGAGGCATTTT
>VUQR01034998.1:183937-195712 GCA_015108515.1 Hemichromis elongatus | reverse complement strand
ATTGACTACACTTTTATTAAAAGTTCGTGTAGTTTTAACAAAGATAAATAACCAACGTACTCTCGGGTAAAAAATTACAGGAGAGGTCAGGCATAATGAATGGAGAAACATAAAAAAAAGCTTCCATTTACAACAGGATAGCTGAAAAGTTTTAACACGATTCTGAATAGTTTTCTCGTACCACTTCTTTTTTTTATTCCTGTTTCAGTTACAGTACTGAGACCACGGTGAAGCAAAACGGAAGCTTGTTCTCCGTGGACTGTCATGTTTGCAGATGACACTGTGATCTGTAGTGAAGGAGGAGAGGTGGAGGTGTGCTCTGGAGAGAAGAGGAATTAACGTCAGTAACAGCGAAACTGTTGCTGCGATGTATGGTTTGGAGGCAGTGGCACTAACAAAACACAGGTGGCTGAGCTGAAGATGCTGAGATTCTCATTGGATGCGACCAGAGGGACAGCTCAGGATGACGTCTGAAACACCTTAGAGGAGGTTCGTTCATGTAGTGAAGGAGGACATGCGGAGGGTTGTGGTCACAGAGGAGGATGCTAGGGATGGGTTGAGATGGAGGCAGATTGTGGCGACCCCTAAATGAAAGAAGAGGAAACGACCAACTTTATGAGGTCATAAAGCTACACTTAACCCCATTCACATTTCTTAGGCTATGTCCACACTAATGTATTTTCGTTAGAAAACCCATCGTTTTGTCTCCGTTTTGGCCTCCCGTCCACACTGAGACGGAGTTTCTGGTCAGGGAAAACGGAGCACATACATTTGCAAACGGAGTGTTTGGGCACAGTGTTGACAGCCAAACCGGAGACTTTTAAAAACAATGACGTATGTTAGTCATACGATGCAGTCATGTGACCACCAACTAAGATGGTCAGATGGCATCGTACAGCAGTTGTTTTGTTTGCTCAAAGTGGTGGCCGTATTGAAGATTAATATATCTATGTCCGGAGCCCGAAAGTAAATAAACAAGAGTTGGAAATGGCGCAGGTCGAATTGTCTTACGCTTCGCGCATGCGCGGTACTGGAACGTAAATATTTTGCGCCGTTTTAATGTGGACACGCAACTGCGTGAAAATGACTCAAAACGATAGCGTGGAAGCGGAGCATTTCCAGACGAAAGCTCCGTTTTCAAAACTATCCGGACTAGTGTGGACGTGGCCTTAATTCACTGTTTTTAGTCATTAGCTGAAAATGACTAATTTATGTAAGAGATGAGACTGCAAACACAGATAAAGGAGATTGCACATGTGTGAAGTGATCTCCTTAGCTTTTGATCTTGAGTATTTTTATCAAATGAATTCTAGAAGAATTTTTATTACAAGAGTGTCATTTTAAAATCATACACTAACTTTTCTTTGATTCCTTTTTGTAGTTGCTTCACTTAAACAGTTCATTTAGCAGCACAACTGCAGATTCATTTCTAAAGTTAGCGCTAACGAAATCTTGCACACTTCCTACTGTACTCTAGCACGATACAGTGTGCTGTGTGGTTTTCCTCTACCTTCTTGGAAAGGATGACTCATGCAAACGCCTGTTTCTTTTTTTGAATATGTAAATGCATGTTTGATGGCAGCCTACAGCAGACACACCCTGGATGGCTGGATGAGTTTTATTTTTTAGACCTGCTTGGCCTATTTCTGCCCCGAGACAGACGCCTTCTCTCTGCTTTTCTTCATCCTCCACCTCCTCTTATCCCCTCTCTGAAGTGTGAAGTTTGAAGTAGCAGGCTGTGCGCTATGATAGCAGTAATTGGTCTAAAGATGGAAAGTTCTCCCTCACTTTGGAAGCAAATTGCTTCTTAGTTTAGTGGCAATTAGTGTTTTTTAAGTAAGGCCTGTTGAGAACAATATAACATCAAAGCGCCATTTAAAGCAACAAAAAGAGGGTGTAGATGATGGAGACAGTGGTGAAACTATTGCTGTTGGGGGTGAATAGCAGCTCCAAGTCTTGTACGGGTTCATTTAAGACCGAGTGGGGTAGCTGAGAGTGGCTCCCCTCTTTGTACCCCATTGTCTGTGGAGGCGAGCTTTGGATTCAGAGTTTTTTTATTAGCCTCTGTGGTCTGATTTGTTTAAGGGGAGGCAAGGTGCCAAGATGTGGCTTGGCTCGTATTTTGCTCCAGTGTAAGCGCCGGGTTTGTTGGAGGGGGACTGGGCGAAGCAAAACTAAAGCAGAGTCACCCAGAGTACACACACTCACTTTCACACAATGTACTTTTATGCTGTCTTCACTGTGCTGTTGTGTATGCTGGCTAGTGCACACAATTTCCCTTATTCACGGCCACTACAGAAGATAGACACACGGAGAGAAAAAGCCTGTTATAAAATGTGAGGAGAAGGGAGGAGAGTGGGGGAAAGGAATAAAGCGCACACAGAAACGACTCCTGGATCAGTCTGAAGTTTCTGTGCCTCCATCAGACGCCTGAAGAGATTTCTTAAAGACAAAGATCCGTCTGGACGTGATTTTGTTTAAAAAACTGGTTTTCAGCTGTCAGAATACTCCAGGAAAGCTTAATATTTTACTTTTATTTTCCATCATATGTGGATTTCAGCAGTAGATACTCTTGTTAGGCGTTGCCAAAGTTTGTTAATAATGTCAGCATAAATTTAAATGTCAATGTCAAGGTTACATTTGTTTCTATAGCACATTTAAAAGCAACAAGGTACTTTACAAAACTACCAATATAAAACCATAGATAAATCATGTAAATACAACAAGCTAGAGCATGAAAATGAACAAATACAGTAAAATGTGACTAAAAAAGATACTGCAACATAAAAAAAACTGATGGACTCAAACTGAACTCGAAAGGTAAAAAAGGGGGGGGAAGTGGGTTTTAAAAGACTATTTGTACATCTGAGGCTTCAGACTCCTCTAAATACACTGCTTCAGTTTTTTCTACCCATGGGTCTTTATGCTGCCACCCATCTGCTGTCCAAACCTTCTGTTTGTGAGGGGCAATCTGAGGGGGGCTGAAGCAAGGCCTATTATGAGATAAATCTTGCATCTTGAGTCCAAGAATAAACTATACGGAGCTGGAAATGAGCATAATAGGTCCCATTTAATTAAGACTGTGTTCACTAGTTACAATTAAAATTGTGTTCACTTTGGATTTGGTTTTTTGTTTGGCAGAAACACAACAAAACAAAAAAATAACTATATAACTGCTATAGTTCTATTTCTCAGCTGATGCCATTTCTGCTCACAGATTTTAGTTCGTCCTTCATTTCATAAGAAACCCATTACGTTTGACTTTATGTCAGCAAGTGGACTGAATATGAGTCAAATGAGTCATTGTTTGATCAACATTTCATTTCGATAGCTGTCCGTCTCAGTTGGACAACTAGAGTTTGTACACATCCACAGCCACGCGGGGGCAAAAGTCATTGCGCTCCTAGTGACGGTGCTAGGCCTGGATAAAAAGAGAGGGATGCATCAGGACGGGCATTTAATATTTCAGCTGCCTCCCAGGTTTGTAATGACTGGTGCTCTTGCTGCTGGCGAGCCTTGTGTCGGTTTTAGTTTATCCTTCATTTAATCCATTGTATTTATTTGTTTGTTCGTTAGTTGTTTATATAAGTTTCTGTTTATTCATTGAAACTTGGATTTTCTGCCTTTTCTTGACATCAGAGCGAGAAAAGGAAAGGAAAATGCTCAGAGCCATTTATACAATGCAGGGCTTTTTTTCCAGTTTAAAAAGGTCCTTGTTCTATTTGTGAAAGGGTCCAGTTGGTCCCATATCTAGCAAAGGTACATCACGTCTTTGTCTCAGTGCTTCTTTCATCCTAATGCATTTGCAGCTTCCTGCACTTTGTGCCTGGATTTATATTTTTCCACTGGACTTTTTAGTACCTCGTTCGCCCATTTTAGACCACCGATTCCCAAAAGTCCTTTTACTGCGGGGAACTTCTTTTGAAATATCATTTGTACTTATTTGTCTGTAGGCCTTGAGTCTACTTAAGAAAGATCACCCGATTACTGATTAGTCTCATATAAATCCACACTGTAATGGACTTTGTTAGCAAGAGGGATTATTTATTTTCTTGCATGACAGCGTGGACCTCATTCCTGGTTTTCTTCCTGGTTCAGCTGATGGTACCAGATAAGGGCACGTGTCCGGTTTTACCATCTTTATCTTATCCTGACTGCTCATTGGTCGCACACAGTTTTACTGTTGTCATTAAGACACCAGATGAGGAAGTATCTTTTTCTTTATATTGTCTTCATCCTAAACTAGATTAAAGTGCCATACAGCATACGTTGTAGGTGTAGCATGCCGTGCTTCAGCTTGCGGGCCACTGCGATTCAAGACGAAGATAGTGTAGATCACCATGAATGCCTGTTTGAGCTGAGAAACTGAAAACTTGAGAAGGTAAATTCTTGTTGAACTACTTTTGGTTTTGTTCTGATTTGCATACATTTGTGTGAAAGTGTTACTTTTGTTTCACTTCTTAATACCAGCACTTTTAGCAGCTGTAAAAGAGGTTTGTAAGTCACCTGGTTTTACGGTCGAGGCCATAGGAGGTGACTATCAGGAACAAAGAGGAGGCCCAGTAAACAATGATTCAGTGGGTTCTGGAGTATCATGCAACGAGCAAAGAGGAAGAAACCTCAAAAGTCACAACAGCCTGACCGCTGAGCTAAATCAGCTGCTCTGATTGTGGCTTCGAAATGCAGAAACGTCGCAGAGACAAAATCTCTGCCTCAAATATCGCCTCCTTCTGTGAAACTCACAATGTAGTGCGCACGTCGTGCTCATGAAGTTAATGGCTTTTGGGCGAGCATCCCCTTTAAACTGTGAACTGCGGCTGCATCTTTATTGCATCTTTAAGTGCAGTCGCTTTAACAAGAAGATGCCGCTGTATACGATATTTGTTGTGGCGCTCCAGTTGCATTGATGAAAGGCAAAGCAAGCAAACATTCAGACAGTACAAGGCTGAATCCTTGTTTAGCTTTGTGGTGATGAGTAATTGAAGAGCACGACGAGATAAACAGACACGTGTTCAGAGGAGAGCAGACTGTAAAAAGGCCTAAGCTCAACATTTCTTCATTGACTCTTAAGCTCATTCACGCTGCTTTTAAATTCAAGGCTTTACGCCAGTATGAGCAGCGCCACATGCAGTTAACTACCATTTTATTCATTCTGTTTTTTTACGGCTGTTTCAAAATGAGCACAAAGAACAGTAATGATCACACTGAAGACTCTCTTGTCCCTGCTCGTGCACAGCACAAAGAACGACTCTTCCCCCCCTAAACTTTTTACACAAAAAAAATCGAGTCAGTTAGTCTTTGTCGCAGCCGAGCTATAAATTCTCCCTGCTTAAGCAGTCATTCTCCGGCTCTATTTTTCTCCCCTTTCAATTAATAGGAAACACATCGGTTGAAGGAGGGTCTTTGTTGGTGTGTGAGAGTCCATACATCACCTAAACTAGAGCGCTCACCCCTCCTCCTCCTGTCTCCTGCCTGCTAACACACACATGCACACACCGACAGCCTCCATCTGCTCCCAATCATGGGTGCAGCCAGCGGTCAGGTCGCTGATGGTGAATGGCATATAGGCACATAACACACAAATAAACATACACAGCCATGCACATTGTAACAAACTGTTTTAAAAATACATTTTGTTCCACAATCCACAGTTTTCGTGTAAATATAGTCGAGTACTGAAAAAGCTGATTACTCTGAGGTGCTTTTTATTTTCTTCTCATTTTTGATTCTGTCGTAACTCATCTGCACAAAATTGAATTTCAAGCCCAGCTATCTTATTTAGCATGCAACATAAAGAAGACGTGCAAAGACTCAGTGCTCAAGTGAAAATCTTAAATTTAGAAGTAAATGTGTCCCTGCACGTTTCCGGTATTTTCACCCACTCCAGACACGCCCCCGTACAGTTCTCCTAGATCCTGACTGCGCACCGCTAGAAGCGGATGATGGAAGCATCTGTCTAATGTTGATTGGTTGACGAGTGGGCTGGAATAGAGAAGGAGGGGTGAAAAAAACACTCAAAAAATAAAGATCAATAAATACAGTATATAAAGTTCATGCAGCGACTGCAGAGGACACTTTTCATTGTTTGTAACACTCTGTATGGCTACGCTCATCTGCGTGGCTAGCTGACAGACCAATCAGAGCACAAGAAAGAGTGGTCCACATTCTGGTTGCACCACGTTTTCTACACTGCTTCCATCCAACAGCAGAGCTCTCTGGAGGCAGACGGGCCATCCTCAGACAGCTAACCCGCTACACCTGCTGGACCATAAATCCCGCTTTAGAGACACAGTCCATCAGACATAAGAAAAAGACAAATTACTTAGCTCGGGAATGTACAATAGAGCACTGAAGTGCAAACAAAATGCTTTTAGCGATCTAACATGCACACACTGACAATCTGATGAATGCATTGGGACTAACTCGGAGTTCAGTATCTTACCCAAGGATACTTTGGTATGTAGACTGGAGCAGCCAGGGATCGAACCACCAACCTTCATAGATGTTGGTGGTTGACCTGTAGATGACCGTAGATGACCTGCTCTACCGCTCGAGTCACAGCCACTCCAAAACAAGAGGGTGACTGATCGTAACTTTCTCAGTTATCCATATTTTAACAGGCTTTCTCCTACAGAAACATGAAAACAAACATGATAGTGTTTAGCTAGGATAGGTTTGCTGGATAAGTAGTCAGGAAAATGATGGATGGATGCTTTGACTTTGCGTAACATAAAGAAATATTTCAATTATTATTAATTATTACATTTTATTATTAAAACATTTGCTTGAAGTTTTTCAAATCTTCTTGCTGATGCCTTATATGCTATTTTTGAATCTACATTTGTCTCCTGAAAGCCTCAATTTTTTAGTACAGCAGCTCATGAAAACCTTTTTGTTTCTCCATTTCATAGTCTGCCGCTAGTTTATCCAACCGACATCTGCTTTAAGGCATTTATCAGCTTTTGATGGCATTTAAAAAACATTCCATTATAGAAGGACAACTAAAAAAAAATAATTCAGTGGCTCATATTGCTCCTGTTCAGTGTCGGTGTTTCTATAGATAACAAATCTACAGTAATTATATTTCACAATAAAATGTTGATGAAATACACAGCAATACGTTAACACTGAAACACTTACAATGAACCATACGTTACATTTTTTGCATTTGCTTTACAGTAAGAAGAACAGTGGGCAAAAACGGTGAAATAACAGTTAAATCCTGGTAGACGTGAGATGAACAATAGAGTCACACTGAACCCCGACATGAGGCTCTCATCATTCATTTAATAAAAATGAAAGTAAACCTACTTTCTGTCTTTCACACACGCGCACACACACAGACACACGCACGCGCTGAGGTACAGGGACAGAAGAACATGAGCCACCCTTGTGGTGTGCTTCACCGATGACAGGGTGTCATGGAAACGCCCAGCGTTCCCCATGGTTACGCACTGTTTACCCCTACGGGATACTCTTCTTGGATTGTTCAGATGCTGAACACTTGAGCTACTACAACAACTCATGGCCAAAGAACACACACAGACACACACACACACACAGTGTTTCTTATCAGGATCTAAATGGACATAAATTAGCCTATTATGTGCTTTTGGGATTAGCGCAGTGATTTTAGCCTAATGGTCTGTTTCTGTGCTCTTACTCCGAGTCTGTACGCCACAGTGGATATTTGCCAATAAAGGCTTGATGTTTATATCCAGTTATGTATCTGAAGTATTCATTTAGAGGGAAAGATGTGGAAGCACTTCACTTTTTCTTCTTTTTAAAAAAAAAACAAAACTTTTTGTATTTAGCACGGGTGGCTGAATTGTGGATCACATGCTGTCTTCACTCTCAGGTTTCAGTTCTTTGGCTTCCTGTAAAACTTGTCTCAACATCCCTTTTTGTGTGTGTGTGTATTTGGTCAGGTTGTGGGAGAGGTGTGCGTGTTAATGCAAATGCACAGGAGCCATGACGTGTTTGCTCTGCACGTGTGCAGCCGTAATGAAGACAAAAGCACATAGTGAGGCTGGGCTCCCTCCCAGTTTCTTCTCCTCATTAAGACGTTAATGGTGCTTCCTGTGCATGTGTCTTCAGGCTGCTGATTAATAATGCTGCTTGTTATTCATTAATATTGCCCTAATGAACATGCACTGTTGAGCATGATTGTTAAACTTTTTTGCATGTGTGTGTGTTTTTTCTTTTCTCTCCAGACTCCATTGATCAGCCCACAAAGGACCGCGCCCCCAAAGCGAGGGGAGGGGGGACCTGATCGTCCATCATCTAGGCGCCGTCGAAAGGTGGGCTAACATCCCGTACGGTTGGTATGGTAACGGCCTGCTGGGTTCAGGTTGAACGGTTTGTCAGAGACAGTTTCTTGTTGTTGCCACACTCTTGCAACATCCTCCTGACCTGAACGCTGAAATGCAGAGAAAAGTGTCTGTGTTTTTGAGGCAAATATTTTATGGAGGTAGGGTTTTTCTTGTTTTTTAGTGCGCGTGTGTGTGCGTGCGTTTGAATTTTGGAAGGTGGAGTAGTTTACGAAAAAAGACCGGTAGTGGCGGTAGCAGCGAGGGAAACAAAGAGGGCTGCGAACGATTTTCAGGCAGATGAGAAAATGAAGAGTGGGAAGACAGCAGGGAGACAGGAGGAGAAATCAAATTATTCTTTGTGCTCTACCTGCCACAGAGGCTGAAAGAGAGCATTAATCTTTTACCCCTGTCTGCAGGTGACAACAACACACACACTCACAAACACATAAGTGTAACCACACTTAACCAAACCACACTCTCTCTTTCGTTCACGTGAATTCTCACACACATGTGTTTTTTTGCAAACTCGCTGTTGTTGCACTTATACCAGCAATAATTGTTTGAGGAGTGAGGTTAGTGAGGAAGGGGAGGAAGGAGAGTCCAGGCCATAGGAGGGGAGATACTGTGTCTGAACAAGAAGAAAATAGAAGGGATGAGGATGAAGTGAGGCAAGGATACTTCCAGGAATCTTCCATAGTGAGTTAAAGTGAAGGCTTTGTTGATTTCTCTGCATAAATGTCAGGAGATAGGCAGTTGAGGCTCTTCAGGCTTTTGGTTGAGCAGAAAACTTGTTAAATAAATAGAAAAATAAAAATAGAGGACTTGATCTTTAATTACAAAGGTATTATTTAAACCTGATTACACATTCTGCTCTGTACTTCTATATCGAGGCTACATTTTTGTTCGTTTTTGCCTCCTTGTGTGCATTTTTTTTAAATCACAGGTTCAACTTTATTACATGGTTGAGGCAAGTTGGTACTATTGTTTGTAACACACACACTCGAACTTGATTACTTTGGAACAAAGTCAACGAATTGCTCATTTCTTAAGCAGAGGTGCTGGACTTTTTTTTAATTTATTTTTTATTATTCCTTTGGTACTTTGATATTATCATTGTGTCTCTGAATCTGCTTGCACCTGATCAGAGACACAGATCTGTAAATTTTGGTCTACTCATGAGATGATTGACAGCTGTCTTTCCACTTGTGGATAACCTTTCTGTGACTTACCCTCTTAATTGCTATGGAACAAGTAAAGCAGGTTTTATTTTTTACACATCCGGATGTCCACTTGGCTCACTGTCATGTAAATTTTGCCATCGCACAGGACCTGGAGTAAAGGACCTGGTCATTTTTATTATTAGGATAAACCAAAAGTCAGTCTTTGCAACTTGTGTGAGTAGTTGAAGCAGCTTGTCGTGCTGCTGGTGTGAGTTTACATGGCTAGACATGGGCCGTGTGCCTCTGTTTTGTCAACAGAGATTATGAAAGACTGGCAGGCAGGGGAGGCGACAGCAGGGCTATTTGCATCACGCAGGCTGAGCATGCCTGCCCCTCTAACTCTGTCACCTTCCCTCTCCCTTTTTCTCTCTCCCTTTCTGTCTGCTCCTCCCTTTTGTCGCCAGCAACAAGCACTCTGGCTAGGCCACCCTGTCGCCACGGTCTTATCGCCTCCAATCAAGAAAAAAATGAAAAGAAAGATGTTCAAACAAACTCATGAAAAGTTTGATAGCAGGCAGCACCACAGATCTGTTATCTCATTTGAGAGATGACAAATGAATTCGTTTCTAGATAAACTGAAAGATTAACAATGAGACTTTTTGTGCACAGCAAACAATAAAAGTTTCTAATGGAGCCTGCACATTGACTGAATCCACTCAGGGGAAACCCAAGATATTTATTATGATGTTTAGATGGGAATAATCCTGCCTGTCTACAGATGATGTACAACACAGATTGGTGATAGATTGAGGTTGTATTTGCTGTTGCTAATCTTTTCCCGTTCGCTTGCCGCCTACCCCCACTAACTCTTTCCGACTCATTCTTGTTTGTTGCACCTTTTTTTCCCCCCCACTGCTGTGACTCATTGTGTTGTGGGAGGTCTGTCGACTCTCCACTTTGTTTGCTATTTTCCCAAACCTAATTCAGTTTTTCTCTGCTGTTCATCCATTTTAATCTGGCGTCAGCGAGTGTTACTCATCAGTAATATTGAAGTGATGCTCATCTTATTGGAAATAATTTTATTGTTTCCACCAAACTGCAACAACACACACACTCACACAGAGAGGGAGCAGTGTTTGGTTAGTGTAGACTTATTGAGACTCTGAATGGGATAAAGGGACTGATGGATGAGATACTTTTTAGTCTTACTGACCACTTTAGCACTTGAACACTATACCACATTCTGTGCATCTACAGTTGTGGCTGTCACAGTTATTTCAGGCTTTAAATTATTTCTTTGAACTGTGCTTTATCCAGGGTGGAATGATAGTACAGCATCTGTCTGTAAGGAATTTAAAAAAACAAGAATTGTGTACACAAGTCTGAATTTATTATGGATTTTCTCTAATGAACACAGGGTCAGGTCAAAGTACACATGCAGATTCAAATACCCAAATATGTACATACACCTTCACTTATAGTTAGTTAAATGTCCCTGAGCAAGTTGGTCGCCATCAACGAGCTTCTGCCATGATTCTGGCTGAATATTTGACCACTCTTCTTTGCAGAATTGGTAGAGTTCCTTTAAATTGGTAATTTCCTTGCACAGATCCAGCTTTTAAGAAGAGATGTGAGTTCAGGGCTTTGGGAAGGCTATTCTAAACATTTAATTTTAGCCTGTTTTATCAGTTCCAAAACCAGTTTTGATGTGTGCTTGGGATCATTGTCCCCTTTGACCACTCAATTATATCCCACTTTCAACTGTAGCTTTTGAATTTGAGGAAAGTGTTTGGAGGTAGTCCTCCTCCTTCATCGTTCCATCCACTTCGTGCAATACACCAGTGATGCTACCACCACCATGCAAAGCCTCACCTTTACTCCTCCGAAGTTCTTGTCACTGTGACAAATAACTCAATATTTGTTTCAATTAAAGACTTTTCTCCAGAAGGCGTTTGGCTTGCCAATGTAGGTGTCGATTTTGGAGCAGGGAGTTTTTTCTTGGTCGGCACCCTCTCAGCCCATGGCGGCGTAAAACTCTCTTCAGGCTGGGTGGTTCTTCCTAAACATCTTAGGCTACGTCCACACTAATGCGTTTTCGTTTGAAAACGCATCTTTTTTTCTCCGTTTCGCCCTCCCGTCCACACTGAGACGGAGGGAAAACGGAGCTTTTTGGAAACGGGTCTCGAAAACGCATCAATTTGAAAACGCATCTTTTTTTCTCCGTTTCGCCCTCCCGTCCACACTGAGACGGAGGGAAAACGGAGCTTTTTGGAAACGGTGACGTATGTTAGTCATATGATGCA
>VUQR01034998.1:96899-166406 GCA_015108515.1 Hemichromis elongatus | reverse complement strand
GGCGCTGGTTTTTTTTTTTTTTTTGTGGTGTGTTGGTGTGTGTTCCCCATTTTTGGCCCTTGACTGTATCACAACTTAACCTGATAATGTTGAGGACTAAGACTGGCCTATACTTCTCTATGTAACGGCTTTGATGATACTGACACACACACATCTGGTGTTTATGTGTTACCAGGACCAATGAATAGAGGGATGGGTCCTCAGAGATCCCCCATGGGTAGTTCAGGTGACTGGGGCATGCCCCGCACCAGTGCCAGTCCTGTGGGCTCAGCAGGATATCCACCCATGATGCGCCCAGGCATGGAGTACAACAATAATGGCAAGGGCGTAATGTCAGGGCCCATGGTCAGCCGCTCCAACAGTGTACCAGCCACAAGGTCGATGCTGCAGCAACAGCTCATGGATATGGGTATGTCTGTCATACGGGGCCCAGGGCTGATGGTGGTGGGGAAAGGATCACAAGCACAGACAGATGGGTGAAATTTTAGAAATACGAGCCGAGGAGTTTGGCAGGTACATTTATATTATGTTCAGTATCTATAATGTATATTAATAGTTTATATAACTTTTTGTTTGAATGATAGTGTGAGATGAAAATAAGGTATTTACATTTCTAGGGGGAACATGAATGTTTCCTATTAGAAAACTTTATTTTTAAAAGTAGCAGTTAAGCAGCTGACTGGCTATATAACTATAACCATGCCTAAACAATGATCTTTTTTTTCATTTATAAATTAACTATGTTGTGTCTTGGTGGTTTAGGAGGTGCTGCTGATATGGGCATGGGTATGAGCCCCTTCAGCCAGCAGGGCCAACCGAACCAGTCACCCTCCTGGCCCGACACAATGATGGGCATGGAGGGAAACAGGTCAGTGCAACACCCCTCGTGAGTCTGCATTGAATTCTATGTTTTAACCTGAACCTTGTGCTGATTTTTTCTTACTCTGCATTTGTTGCAGGCGGCAGTTTGGAAACACCTTGGATGATCTTCTGGTGCCTCCCACCACGAGTGAGGGTCAGAGCGATGAACGGGCGCTTCTGGACCAGCTAGACTCCCTGCTGAACAACACGGATGGCATCGCTTTGGAGGAGATAGACAGAGCTCTGGGCATCCCAGACCTCGTCAGCCAGGTTAGAAAACAATAAAAGGATAACATGTTCACCCCTGTGCTATTCCAGACCTCTCAATATGTGATGTAAAAGGAGAAAAATATAATTGCTTGCGTGCGAGTGTAGCATTCATCTTTGCATTCGATATTTCAGTCGCTACTCACCCTGTTCAATCTGTTCCCTCACTGAAAGGTAATAGATAAGCCCAGTGGGATCAGTCTGTGCACTTAGAAAAAGATAATTACAGAGCAACCAATCGGAAACCAATTGGAAGTTTGAGACTTCTCTTTCTGTCCTCTTGTCCTGTCTCCTCCAGACACAGGGAGCAGAGCAGCAGCTGGAACCCTTTCCAGGGCAGGATCCGTCCATGGTAGTCGACCAGAAGCCTCTCTATGGGCAGGGCTACCCCGGACCTCCTACCATGCCTATGCAGTCTGGCTATGGAGGGAACCCTATGCAGGGTCAGCCCCAGCAGGGGGGGTTTGGACCCATGCTCTCACAAATGGGCCAAGGCGGCAGCTTCCCCGCTATGGGTGGAATGGTGGGCATGGGCCACCCTCGTGCCAACATGATGCGACCCAGGATGATGAGTGCAAACAAGCCAATGAGGCTCCAGCTGCAACAGAGACTGCAGGGACAACAGGTGTGACCAGAGAACCATCATAATTTGTTTTAAAGGCAAATTAATTTGGGTCAGAGTTGCCCAAGTATTGTAATTGTGATAGAGACAGGGTTTTCAGTATGTTTAAATTGGAACAACAAGCTCAGGTGCAACATTACACAAAGTCAATGGTCTTATCTTGGAAAACTGGAAACCTTTGCTTGTTGTACATGGCTTTGTCCATTTTGAAAGTTGGACCTTCCTCACTCTTGCAGCTTCCCTCTACAGGCCAAAGACACGTGCATTAGGTTAACTGGTAACCATAAGTTGTAAATTTTAGAGTAAATGGCTGTCTGTGTTGGACCTCTTTGTTAATATTTGCTTTCTCATCTTATGCTGGATTTTTGTTTTTTCCTGAAGTTCATGAATCAAACACGGCAGGGCATGGCCTTGAAGATGGAGAACCCAGGAGGCAGCCCTGGCATGAGGCCCGGTATGCAACCTGGCATGGGAGGACAGGTAAATGTCAAAAACCTGTTTGGTTACGTCTAAGTGTAAATGTTTTTAATGTGACTGCAGTTACCCGTCATACTTTTATTAATGACTAAATAAACACACATAAAGGTGTTTATGTACAAAGCAAATAGATATAACGGCTGACGCAGTCGTTCCAGAGTGACTGTGTGCAAGCTCAGACCTTTTGTGTGTGCACTATGTGTTTTAAATGTGGCACTGTGCTATAATAAATCACCCTTTTTGCATCTTTTTCTTCTTAACAATTGACACAGTTTTTGTTAATTTAGCTGTGTGCAGACTTTCAAACTTAATTTGTGGGGTTGAAAAAAAGTATTACAATGACCTCTGATGAGTTGCAGCAATTTTAGACCTAGTCTATTATTTTCAGTCTGCCTTGAAGCCATTGTTGCAGTTTTCAAGTGCTACATCTTTAAGAGTGTAATTGACTATTGTGGTTTAGGATAAAATTTAGGATAAATATTACACCGTGTCCATTTTACCCACCAGTTTTAACATATTCTTTATTTATTTTCAGAAAGGTCTAAATATGATCACAGCAGAAGGATGGTCACATGACAGTTCAGATATGTGATTGTCTATTTATCTATTTATTTTGTCTAGCCGGGCTTCTTGAATGCTCAGATGATGGCTCAACGCAGCAGGGAGATGGTCACCATGCAGATGAGGAGGCAGCGCATGATGATGCTGATGCAGCAGCAACAGCAGCAGCAGCAGGCGGCGGCGGCTGCTGCTGCAGCTGCCGGAGGATTCAGTCCTCCTCCCAACGTCACAGCTCCTGGCGGTATGGACAACCCTATGGGAGGGCCAACCATGGGCCAGCCGGGCCCCCAGCAGTTTGGCTATGGTGGCAATTATGGTGAGTCTAATTAGCTGTTTCCTAGGCAGAATACTGCTGCACCCTAGTGGTGGGTGCTGGTACTGTACTTATCAAGTGTGCCTTAAAGATTACTGGTACTGAAGCAATAGTTTCAGCCTCCCCCAGGAGCTACAAAACATCATCAGATGAAGTTATTAAACGTTTTCTGTGGAGAGAAGTTAAAGTTGAAGCTTAATGATTTCCCCACAGGGATGGGCCAGCAGGGAGAACCCTCTTTTGGCCCCTCAGGTGGAAGTCCTCCTAATGCCATGATGCCCGGCCGCCTGGGGCCTCAAAATCCCATGATGCAACAGCATCCACAGGGTGGCCCCATGTACCAGGGTGCTGATATGAAAGGCTGGTCGCAGGGAGGCATGGGTCGCAACAGGTAAGACACATTTACTCCCGTGCATCTCACTGTCAGGAGGAGGGGAGAGGGATGGGCATAGTTTCTGTTCTTCTCTTGTTGAAGAGTAACAGTTTGACTCTTCTTCCTTCCTGTCACTAGTTCGTACCCTCAGCAACAGTTTGCACAGCAGGGACCTCCAGGGCAACAGCAGTTTGGCCAGCAGGGGAATCCAGGACAGTATGGAGGCATGATGATGAACGGGGGCATGCCGCCTAGTGGAGGAGGAGGTCACATGGGGCAAATGGGTATGAACCCAATGGTGATGGGACGCATGCCGATGGGGCCTGAGCAGGTATGTTCAGAGGGTGTGAAAAGTTAAAGAACAGGTTCACATTACTTACATGCTCATATGTGTAAAAGGCTTATTAACTGCTGACCAAATAAGTCCTCCTTTATTTGTAGGGTATATATAAGCAATATTGTCAGCTGGTTCGAAATAAAAGGTTTAAGACAGAGTTTTTAACAGCACAGAGACATCATTAAACTCTAAGCTTATTTTAAAGTTAGAAAAATATCGTCACTTATGGTTCTCAAACTGTCACAAGTACTCGCTGGATCTGACTGACTGCTACAGTTCCTTTGAAGATCCAGGGAGAATACCCGAGAAGCAAACTGAGCCCAAAACCTTATCTTTGTGCATGTTTCTTCAGCTAAGCTAACTTAAATTAAAATGCATACCTCCACCTTCTTGTCTCTGTAACACAAATAAATTCCGAAGTCCTTTGCCCTTTATATGAAAAGGTGTGACGGTCCTCTTTGTTGCATATCTGTCAAAACGGCCTCCTTACGTCTGCTGTAGTGTCTCATATACTAGAAAAACATTATTTACATTGTCAACTCTTAGAATTCTTGGACTCTTTTACCTTTGCTTTGTAAGAGTCTATTCTTTATTCACAATTTCAACAGGGCAGAAGCATTCATAAACATCCACTTTTAAATGATGGACAGCAATGACTATATCGGTGTAAATATGAGAAAGCAAGTATTGCTTGGGCTTAGACTTGACTGAACCTGTAGTGTCTCTTTCTAGCAGCTTTTTTGTGGAAAACTTGTTGATTGCGCTTCCCTGTCTCATTTTCTCTCTTCTCTCCCCCTCCTGTACATTTAGAAATACTGCTGAACATCGTGGCAGACTCCTTTGTCTCACTGTGATCACCATTCAGAGACGGCGGACGGCTGCAGCACCGCGTTGTGTGGGGCAGACTGGGCGATGTTTGTCTGTGCTGTGCTGTGCTGTGCTGTACTCCCACCAGGTGGGGGCATGAACTTCCCTTTGGACTCATGGCCAGTAACGTCAGTCTGGCAACCTGTGGAAACACAGACTGTCACATACATGAAAACACACAGCGATCATTAAAAAAAAAATCAGAAACACTGTGACTTCTTTACACACAGATACATAACGATGGTCATACAGACACCTTTGTGAACTTTAGTATAATAGCTCCCTCTCTGTGAGCGGCGTGTGCGCGCCCATGCTGAACGCACTCGCTGGACCAAACGGTGAAGGTGGACCGACGCTCGAGTGAGACCACATAAACAAACGTGTTGTGACATCCTCTCCTTTGTCGAATGTACCATGAAGCTGTATTCAGATTTGAAAAGATTCCTCTCTCGTTTCTGAACTCTTCAGGATTTTTTTAATCCGTCGTCTTTCTGCTGCTCCTGGAGGATCTCTGTCAACACGGTTCTAGATGACGAGCCGTCAGATTGTGACACTCACACGAATGTCATTAAGCAGTAGCACATTGTTTCATTCCCCGGGACGCCCCTGGGCTAAAGTACGACTGAATTCCTTGTTGGCCGATTGCACTTTAAGGAAAAGCCAACATCAAAAGGATTGTGGCAATATAGAGGCCTTCACCCGAGGATTTAACGCATTGCAGCAGACATCTGCTGTTTATTTTTGTGTGCGTTGTTCTTCAGGGTTTCCTATCTGAGAAAAGGCGCTGTTGATTGGAAATGGGTAACCTTAATGCTCTTTGTTCATTAGTGGGAACCAGTAGAAAGGCAGTAAGCACAGATTTGATCCAGTACACTCTTATACAGTGTGCAGATTTATTAAAAATGAGGGGGAAAAAAATCATTTTTAAGCCACTTTAAACTCACTCTTGGAGTTTCTATTAAAATCCAAACACTCCACTTATATTTCTACAGAGTCATGAGGTGGTCATTAACATCCAAGAGGGGATTTTTAGCTCAAAATTATTCAGATATTTTGGTTACCTTGCACCTGTTTACAGTGCTACTACTAAGTAAATCTAAACGGATTGCCAGTTATGAAATTATGCCTAGGTTACCTGACATTTTAAAAGAAAAGTGTTAGATTTGAGTGTAGGTGTGCATATTTCTAGCAATAATCCTTCCACCTGGTTTTCCTCTGAGGACAAAGCTGAAGCATTGTTTACTCGAAGCGACGGTACTGCAGTATTAGACACGGTGTCTTGTTAGGAGCTTTTCTTTCCCTTTTGTCTGTGAATATGAATTGTAAATATGCTTCAAATGTACTATATATAAATATATATATGCTTTTGTAGGTCACATACTGTTTTTTGCACAGCTTGTAAGGCTTGATATTTAAAAGTGTAATTTTTCTTATTCTGTCATGGCTCAGCTTTTATTTTCAATACTTTAACCATCAGTTTGGAAAGAAAGGGCCTCTTTTTATAAGCAGTACGCGTAGACTTTCTTTCAAACTGCCACTGTCCTTCTCTCAGAACGCACTTTTATTTTTATTTTGTGATCATCAAATTATGATCGTCTCTTTATTTTTCCGAGGACATTGTCTTAGCTAAAGAGGTGCTAGTGGGTTAACTTTCTTTTCTTTTTTTTAAAGTAAATTATTTTTCTTTTAATTAAAAAAAAAATGCCTATACAAAAAGAGTTGACACATGATTGTGTTAGGCTTCAAGAGGCCCAGATGTCTTACTGGTATGTGAGGTGTGTATTCTCTGTACTTAACCTCAAGCTTCCATTTCTGACTTTTTTTTTCCCCCTTCCTGAGGTTTCTGTGCTTTCAGTTTCATTCAGCCTCAGATAAGAGACTTTGGAAATCAGTCCCGCTGTGTCCACGAGCCTGCGTGGTTTGTCCGCAGATATTTAATCATAATGAAAGCAACACACAGAAGGAAGGAGAGTTAAATCCCCTGATTGCCTGCCAGTGTCTTCTTGGCAGGTTGTTTTTGTTTTTACATTCAAGTTTTTAATTTTATTTCTGATGTATTTCCTGTGGAACTTTTTGTTGAGAAATCTACCTTTGAAAACACGCTCAACCCAAAGATTTCTGTTTGTCATTCTGCAGTGCGTAGACACAGTTCCTGATGTAGATTGTGCAAGTACTCATGTGTGCTTTTACTGTTGCACATTACCTATAATATACATTGAGCTGAATATGTTTAATTGCATATATTATATCCCCATCTGTATGAAATAGAGTAGACATGAGTCTGGTTCTGCTGAGGTGCTTTTGGTTTTTGTTTGTGATCGTTTCTTCCTTTCTGTAGACCTTATGGCCAGTTGAATCGTGGTGCTGCAAATTTCACACAGGAGAATGTTTTTAAGCTGGGAAAGGGAGGCTTCATTCATGATTGATGTCATTTATGTCTCAGAATAATAGCCCGGAGTCCTTTTTTTCTAAAGCCCTTGTCTCTCGGTGAAGAATATGAAAGACTTGTCTACAAACATTTAAAACAAAGCATCTGTGTTTCTGCTTTAACGGAAAGGAACTCCTCTCAGTGCTTCATTGGAGCTTAACGAAAAGAGAAAACACATCTGGGAATCATACAGTCATTAATACGGGATGTAAAATACTGTTGCATTTTTTCTTACCTTGTTTCTTGATGTTAATATTGATGTAAATACAAATTTATATTTAAACATTACAGTGGCTCCGCTGTGTTTGATTTTGTGCATGACTCATCAGTCTTCACGCCCTGCAGCAATAATCCAGACTTACAGAAAGCAGCGAAACTGTGTTTTTACTGCAGTATCTGAGCCTTTCAGGAGCTACAAGTGTATGTTACAAGCAGACGTTCTTCTGGTCCAAGTATTAATGAGACGTGAGTCTGTGTGGAGGAGGGGAGGTGAGTGTGTCTTTGTGTGGATGGGAGCTATCAACATTTAGTGGGGGATTCGGGCATTTGTGTGGCCATTCCTCTAAAACAAAAGACCAGAGCTTTTGTCATGTATCATCCCGCTTTCTTCCCTCGTCTTAATTATCCACCCCCACCTTTAATGAAAGGATCTCTCTCTCACACACACACACACACACCGGGCCAGACCATCCCCACAAATCCTGCAGCCTTTGTTACTGTACAGAAACTTTAAAAGACTCTATCAGCCCTTCAGAGCTTTAAATAACTTTCACTTTACTGACTTACTGCTGTGGGGTGACTCATTCACTGTTTGAAGTTCTCCAACAACTGCAAGGCTGAAATGCAAAGAATTTTTTTTACATTTCCCTACAGTTTTAACGTAATGTAACAATTTATGCATTTTATTTATCTCTTTGGAGCTCTGAATCATCACACAGTCACCCTATCTCTAAAGAATAGGCATTTACAGTATCTAAGTTTTGCTTTTATTAAATAATTCTCCAACTTCTTATCGATCTAAGAACAAATGAAACAATCATTCTAATGAAAAACACCATAAACTATTTGCAGTTTTTACAGCAAGGTCCTTTTTGCCTTTCTTTCTGCTAAATTTACTAGTTATGATAATTCAGACCTCAGAGGGTTAAAATAAATGCGCAGTGTTTCAGCTGAACAAAGGGTGAGCATCAGGTTGGAGATGTGAAGGTCTACTCTACTCTTTATGAAACTTCGTCCACGCGTTAATGATTTACAGAGGATGACTTCCAGCGCATGTATGTTAATGAAGTTACTCAGAATAGGGAACTGTTGGATGAGGTGAATTGCCTCAAAGGGCTGCCAGCACTTTCGTGGAGTGTTAGTTTGGTTCAAAAGGTCAAGACAGTTGGAGTCCAAACTTATTTACAAACTGGCGCTTTCAGTTGTATTTTTGCTGAATTGTCAGTCTCATCACTATTATTTCCCAACTTTCCAAAGTCAAACGCATTCACAGGCGTGCACGCGGTCCGGTATTTCCTGGAGACATTTGGTCACCTTTGCTCTCCACAGCAGCAGATATCAAATTATCCGGCTGTTCCGTTTCATCATTTCAGTGACCAAGTTGGGGGTTTCCTGTGTGTGTGTGTGTGTGCGGCGGTAGGGGGTAGGGTGGAGCAGGAGGAGGGATGCGCGGATAGGAAAAGACGCACCGCTCGTCTATTGGACCAGAAGCAGAGTGGGCGCATGTAAGCGCCTGTCCAAGCCTGGAGACTTTGCCTTTTTTCCAGGGACAGGAGACAAGAAGGTCCAATACAAATACAAATTCAAAAGCGATATATGTGAGGCAACCGGGGGCTGCGAGTCAAGCCATGGACGCGCTATTATTATAGTCTGTCGGTGACCGCAGAGCGTAAAGTTTCCGCTACTGTCTTGTTGTGTTTTTGTTTTCTCCTTTGTTTTGCGTTTTTTTTTTCTTTATCTTCAAGCCGCATGAGTTCACCGCTGTTTTTAGGTCAGCTGGTCGGGGTTCCGTTAGAGATTATGCACCCCACCATGGAAAAAGACACAACTTACACCAAGATTTTCGTCGGCGGGCTTCCTTATCACACCAACGACGCTTCACTTCGGAAATATTTCGAGACTTTCGGGGACATCGACGAGGCTGTGGTGATCACGGACAAACAGACGGGAAAATCCAGAGGATACGGCTTTGTGAGTCAATCTAAGTTCATCTGTTTTTTCTCTGCTAGAATCAGAGAGCAACTCAACGCATGTGGAGTAAAACAAAACACAACAAAAAAAATAGCGTTTAATTAAGGTTTTATCAGCAACTTCCAGTCTAATTAAACGGATGGCGCTTTAAGCACAATAACCCACGTCTTTTGTAGCTGCTAATCAGTTTAAATTGACTTTATCTTAATAGTTAATTACATTATTGTTATGTTTTACATCAGACCCTTTTTAATGTGTGTGTCTCGGGCTTGCACGCTGAACACACTGGCACTTTGTTCAAGCAGCAGCCATGTGCAGCGTGTCTGGTGGTGACAGTCACATGCCAGAAGCATGAGAACCAGGTTATTTCTTATAAGTGTGTCATCAATTATCTCCACTCTCCCCAAGTACAAATGGAAGCTGGAACAGACACGAAACAAGGACACAGACGCACACACATAGATACACTTGAGTTGGTAATAAGCTGCTGCAGCTGTGGGCAGATGTCTCTGTCGTGTGTGTGTGTGTGAGTGCGTGTAGGGTGGGGAGATGGGGGTCCCTGGACTCGGAGGTGTGACATGTCAGTTGGCTCTGCAAGATAAGGCTGCAGCAGTTTCATGTTGACTTCCTCCCTCACAGCCCTTCCCCCCTCTGCCAGGATTGGTTTTGGTTGTTTGTCTGAGTGACTGTGAGTTAATGTGTATTGAACTTCAGATATCTCTGCCTTCTGCGTAGCCAATGAGGTGATCAGCTGAAGCAGCCATGTGTTGAGCTCCTCCCCACTCCCTTTTTTTTTTTGAGAGTTGGATAGCAGCGTGCTCATTTCACCCCTGACTTCTCTTTAGAGGTCTTAATTCTTGAACCACAGCGATCTCAAACCATCCACTTCTTTATGTTTGCATAAAAGTCCAGAGTCTGATGCTGTGAAATGAAAGAAAGCCTAGCTGTTTTACTTTCACTGTCCCACTTACTGGCGGTGGAGCCTGCAGCTGTGGTCCTGCATTGTGGTGTAGCTGCACTCTCTCTCTCTGTGTGTTAATGTGTATCACCCCTTCCCAGTTTCTTTCTGCCCACTCCTCAACTCAGTCCCTCAAGGTAGATTCTAGTATTTCATCTCTGGCAGGCCAGGGTGAAGAAAAAAAACCTGCCTCCTACACTTCAGCCCACACTAACACAGCTGAAGCTCCAATGGCAGCTTAAAAAAAAACCCAACACTCATTTCTCCTTTCATGTAGTGGAGTCAGTGTCCTGTCCTGAAGAGAAAAAAAAAGATTAAGTAGACGAGGACAGAAGCATCCTCAGGGTCACCGCTCTGTGTTGCTTTATCCGAGCGCTCATGCTGGCATCCAGACTGTAGAGAGAGCTTTCGTGCATTGCAGTTTTGTCGGTTTAAGAGATTACATGAGTGGTATTAATGTGCAATGTTGTGATACTGTCTACAGGTGACCATGGTGGACAGGGGGGCAGCAGAGCGAGCGTGCAAAGACGCAAACCCCATCATCGACGGCAGGAAGGCCAACGTGAACCTGGCGTACCTGGGGGCGAAACCTCGCAGCTCACAGTCAAGTAAGGATGTTCGATCCTCAATCTGCGCCTATTTTCTTTCTTCAAAAACTCATCAAACAGGAGGTAGCACTGAGCTTCTTTTTAATCAAATGCTGTATGAAGGTTTACAAAGGTGAGCTTTCAGTGAGTGGGTTTGGTGGTTTGGTGAGTATTTAGAGCAGTGGTTCCCACAATTGTGGCATAGACTTACCGGCGGAGGGAGGACAGCCAGTAAAAAATGTGAAGTGAAACTCATTTGACTAAGTGTTTTTTTTTTTTACATTTTTAAAAAACAAAAAACAAACCTACTGATGCTGGTGTGAAATTCAAATTCAGCCCTTTTTATTGGTAAATATAGATAAAAACTGTGGAGAGTAGATGTGACTTTTTTGATGTTTGAAGTGGGGAATGGCACAAAAAAATGCTTATTTAGAACAGGAGTGCTGCAACCATGAGAAACAAAAATCTTAGTTGATATAAATTTGGCTCTTATCATGCACCTCTGGATGAGCTTTAATGAGCTGCTGCTTTAAAAAAAAAAAAGAAAATATTGCTCTGTGGAAGTCCAGTTTGGACCACTTGTATTTGCACATCTGAGATTTCACTACTGGCTTAAAATTTTTTTTTGAGGATTTATGGCACCATAAATGTTGTGCACCACGAATTGGTTCCTAAGGTACGGTGTACATTAGTACTTAGGTGCACACTGAGTTTATGCTACAGAGAAATAAGGTATTTGAGGTTTCCTCAGTACAATATCACTTTTAATACAAATATAATTTAGTCATTTGAGGATAATATGGTGGTGTGTTAGTGAGCACCATCACGTCAGAGAAACCAGTAGTCTGGGGCCTGCATGTTCTGCATGTTCGCTCTCTGTTCTCCAGCATCCTCCCACAGTACAAAGATATGCATGTTAGGTAAATTGGTGATTCAGCTTAAGCATGAATGGTTGTCTGTCACCCTGTGGTGGCGCTGTTACAGACTGGTGACTTGTCTTGGATGTACCCTGCCCTACAGCCTGTGACCTTGAATTGGAAAAGTGGAAAAAAGGGATATCATGTACTAAATTAACTCAGCTAGTGGCTTCCAAAGACTTCAATTTAAAAGAGATAACTTATTTGAGATTTACAGTTTAGTAAATGACAACAAATACTTAGACTTAGATTTAGACTTAAACCTTTCTGCAGCCCATGTAAGTGGCTGACGGTGTTTCATATGCGGTCCCTGCTCTTTTTTGGTTTTTGGTTTTTTTCCCCTGAGACAAACATTTCCTCATATCCATTCTGTTAGTTTCAGCAATCTTCCAGGAATTTTGACAACATGCTGTGGTTATGAATTCTCATACTGAGATGATGATTGTTATTTTCTCAGTGAATGAAAAAATTCAGAAATTGCAGGAAAAAAGTAGCCAGGCATCTACAGTGCTGAACAGGCCAATCACAGTAGTTGCGGGCTGACTCGACCCGACATGTTACTCGGGATATGGCGTAGGTTACAGCACGGGGCTCAGAGGGGTTTGCGGCTGCGTTGTAGGTTATCACTTAGATTTCTCGGTGAAGCATAAATTGGGATTTACTTTGAGAGCAGAGACTGTTTATCAGTTGAAGCTTTGAGTGCCAGCCGAAGACAAGCAGCTGGCACTCAAAGCTTGGGTGCCAGGTGCCAGCTGAATAAATTCATTCACAAGCCACCGTTCCTTCTGTATATTCTGTAGAGATTTAACAAACACGGACGTTACTGGAAGTATAATGTGATTATGATATATCATGAAGGTGAATATCACAGCCTGTGACAGTCTGCAAGGAATGCTTGGAATAACACTGATTTGCATAAAGACCCTGGTTATGATCAAATGTCCAGGGTACATGTTGGCAGATCGTGAAACTGCATGTTATAAACATGTTATTCAGGTTTTACCTCATTCTGTCACGGCTTGTAGTTAGCAACTTATTTTAAATAAAAGTATAATAGGGAAATATAAAGGAAGCAGAATAATGTAAGCCTTAAAGTGTACTGTCACTGTTAGTTTCCTTCACTGGGAAACTGAATCCAGCACACTGTTTGATGTGTGAAATGCAAAAAACTGCAGGTAGACAGTCAAAAATCTGGATACCGTTGAAATCGTGTAAATAGAAATACGAAGTCTTCTTGTGTCCCATGTAAACAGCGCATTCTGAATAGGCTCAGACTCATTTACAGTAAATGTACTTCTAACCAGCTAAAGGCCTTCGACGTTGTTAAAGGAACAAAGGCAGCAAATGCTCTCAAGCAGGCTTCAAGTCTCTACACATTTACATTTGACTGAAAGGGATGTTGACCCAGAGCTTTGTGGAGGACAAGAGAAATCCCCCAAAAATATAAATATATGCTTAAATGTGAGATTAGTTGGATAAATCATGGACGACCACCGGCATGCTCGTCACCCCAGCCAGCTGCTTATTCCCACCATACATTCAGTCCTTGTGTGCTTGAGTTTACGCACAAGCTTTTCCGCCGCCGGGCTTTTTCAGAGATAACCACCACCGCACGTTTTGTGCTTCCCCTTCGACATCTGGGTGCACACCAGACCTTGACAGCAGCTCTCCCTCACTACCCCGTTTAAAGCGTGCTGGCTAAAATGCCATGGAGTGTAGGTGTGATTGACAAACAGCAGTGCCAACAACAACTGACTGTGTGTCCTTATTTCTGGACGAGGGCTGCGACGCAACTCCCCAAGCATGCGGCTGATTGGAGATGGCAGCGCTTGGTATTTTGTTATTGTGTGCGAGAGTAGCGAGAGAATAGGAGAGTGGGGAGAAGGCGAAGAAGAGCAAGAAGGGGACGGGACTGTTAAGAGCAACAAATAACAGCATGCCTGTCTCCTCTTTGTCCTGGTGAAGAAAGGAAAATGTGCATTTAGATATAAGTTTGAACAAAAGGAGGAGGGGCGATGAAGTCATGCAAGTACAGTAAAAAAGAGGAATGGGAAGGAATAAATAGCTGCAGGAATGTAAAAATGAAGTCAGAGGAGGCACAGAGAGGAGGAGGATAAGTTTCTCTTTCTTACTCAGCCTCAGCTGATTCCCGATGAAGTCTGGAGGCAGGGAGGTCACAGATGTTTGTGAGCAATAGAGTGCATCATTATTTGTGTGAGTGTGTATGCTGGGGGAATAGCAGTTGGCCTGTGATACTCCCGTATACATGCTAACCTCTGAGAGAGGGAAAAAAACAGACAGAGAGGGAGAGAGCAGCTCTGTCCTTGTCTGCCCGTCTCTTCTGTTGTCTGTATAGCCAGTAGCTAAAATATCCCGCCTTACCGCTGCCTCTCTCTTTGTCTTTGTCTCTGTCTGCAGGTCTTTCTGTTGGAGTTCAGCAAGTCCATCCTACGTGGGCTCAGAGGCAGTATGGGTAAGACGGGGAAGAATCAATACCACTGTTTCCAACACTCTCTCTCTCACTCTCTTACCTGCCTCCTCCTCCTCAACACAATACATTTCACTCCTCCGCCCTTGACATTTGTGAGCACTCGCTCCTTTTCTGCACTTGGGTCTCGGTAGTCGCTGGCACTCTTCAGCGCCTCAAGAATGTATTCGACCCTGTGCCTGTTTCTATATCGGTGCACTGGCTTTTGATGTCTTCTGTTGTTTCTCTCTCTCTTTCTGGTCCATTAAACCCATGAGAAGCTCAATTCTGAATTTCACTCATGCATGAGTTGGGCTTCACTGAGGCAACAAGCTTTTTAGTCAAACTTCCCTCCATCCCTTCTTTTTCTCCC
This sequence comes from Hemichromis elongatus, assembly GCA_015108515.1. NCBI lineage: Eukaryota > Metazoa > Chordata > Actinopteri > Cichliformes > Cichlidae > Hemichromis > Hemichromis elongatus. The sequence goes on along the minus strand of VUQR01034998.1, from coordinate 151,808 downwards.
CATACACACACACACACAAGCTTCCTCACATTTGTGCACACAGAGGTCGTTGCATCACCATAGTGCCACTCGTGAGTCAGTGTGCAGTTGTGTAATAGAAAGTGGTGTTTTTAACACCCTTTAAAAACTCTGAACATGATCTCAACTGGCTGCGAGATGGAGACCGTGACAGGGAACAAGAAAAACAAGAGTCTACAAACATGCAGGTGCTAACATGTTTACTGTGCTCACTGCTGTTAGCTGTGTATATGGATATCCATAACAATCAAAAAAGTTTAATTTTGGTTGTTATGCTGTACGCTTTTGACCCTTGATGGTTCCTAGACTTTCTGCATCCCACAGGAGTGTAGGCCATCACTACATATAGCAACACCAGTGCCAGCTAGTTAAATGATATTATATGTGTTGTTTTATTGTTTGGTGTCTATCTTCATTAGCATTGCATAAGTATTTTGTTTTTCTTTTTGGCTTGTACATGTAGGTGATAGAGCCTCAGAATTATATCACAATATTTCAAGGAAATTTGTGATAATACTGGTCAAAGTTATATCAGTGATTGCAGTTTGTAGGCACCAAGATTTGTTAGTGCATCAGGGCAGTTTGCATCCTTGTTTTCCAGTGTGAATCTAAAACTGATGACAGACGCCTTTATTGCCACAAGGTGACAAGACAGCAGAATTATAGTGCAATTGCACTTTATCTTCCTGTTGTATGGAGTTAAGCTGGCACGTGCTGCAGCGATGCTCGGTTGAGTGGTTTACTTTTGGGTTGCACATCACAAACCGCTAACATGTCTTCATAACCCTAGCACTAACCCTTCATAACCTGGTTGTATTTAATGGGTTATGTTTGCCTAAAATGTTTAAAAAAGTTTACTGTTTCCATTTTCAATTTAGCGGTAAATGTTTAGGTAGTTCCATATTTAGGCACTGCTGTTCTCCCTCTCAGACCTGTCTGGGCTTCTCTTTTGTGCATGCTAGGGATGTTAAATCCATTATATTGCTAAATCATTGATATCATGAGATGACACTTTTTATGCTGGAAAATTGTGCTGAAATTATCGTGGATGGTACGCTGCAGCACAACCCTTGAACACATGCAACAGTTGGCACAACTATCACGATCAAACACTGCAAACCATTGCAGAACTTTCCATGTTTGATGTAAGACAAGATTACTCTCTCAAAATTCACACATTTTGCAAGGAGTGACTAAATGATGCCACCACAGATGTGTCCGTTTACACAGAAAGATTTTTCAACACAAACATGCTACAGTGCGGTCCCACAAAATCCCAGCTGCATGTTGCTTGAAGTTGATGACATGGCGTCAGTAAAAAGCTGATTGGCTGGTAATTAGACTGTACCAGAAAGGGGAGGGGTAGGGGGGGACACAATGGAGTTCAGCAGGAATAGAAGAAGCATAAGAAAGTGTAAAAGATGGGAAAAAATACAATATGATAAGTACAGCCAGCAGCTGCAGTGATCACTTTTCGGTATTTTTAACACTCAGTTTCACTTTAATTTCCTTTTAAGTAGTTTATAATAGTGCACTGTGCGGAGGTTTGCACACTGATGCTTCAGCCCTGCACCTGATTGTTGTTTCTTTTGAAATATTGTACACTTTCACTAAGTCAGGAAAAAGGCCTGTTTTGCAACTAATTTCCGACATCACAGTGTATGTCAATATCTCATGTATAAGAGTACAAACGATTCAATGCCAAATTACTGAAGAGGTAAATAGTAACAGATGTATCATACTGGTGAGCTGGTGCGGGTTTCTTGGGAAGAATCAAACCTTTCTGGGAAAATGTAATTCACAGGTGACAGGCGTTCTCATTCAGTGTCCCAGAGTTTCTGTGTGAACAAGAACGGAAATCTTAATGACTCAGTTCCTGAGTAAAACAAGGGGGATGACTCATATCATAGACTGCTGCAGACAGTAGAGAGAGACAGTGCAGGTTGAATTCAGCTGATGTGTTGTTGTTGATGACTGGATGGATGGCTCTTCTTCTTCTGAAAACACCTAGTTAGTCTTGACTCTGATGTGTGGTGTGTCGCCGGTGAGGAGGTGAACATTGGAGAGGATGTCACGGCTGTCTCCTTGGTTTTGTTTTGTGTGTCTGGCTTTGCTATTGATTTTTTGAGCTGCGTTTCAAAATCAAATAGCTGCTATTTTGGTCTTTTGCTGTCAAAAATCTGAAGTTTTAGTGATGGGATCTTCTATATTTTAGAGGTATTTTAAGGAATTTACAGGATGTAGTGTTTTGGAAATGATCTCCTCGCTCTGATTTTCTGAAGGCTGACAAGTTCCAATCCTGCGGCTACAGAAAAGTCCATTAAAAACCTCAACTGTTCTGAGTGCTATTAATATTGCAGTCCTCAATTTCTGAATGAGTGATGAGGGAATTGAGGCTGACCCAGATGAGTCTATGAATGAGTGATGAGGGGTTGATAGAAAGTCTCCCAGAGTGCGAGAGGAGATTTGACGCAGAGGGAGTCTTTTGTTAATCTCCGCTTGCAGGAAGAGTCACAGTTTGACACCTCAGACTGAAGAAAAAGAGCAGGAAACATCACCTGGCACAACCCAAAGGCAAACACAAACCAGAGGTGGCATTTTGTTTGTTAGGGTTGAAACACCTCCAAATTCAGGCAGTGTGTAACGCCTGTGTGTTTTGCAAGTAGTGGTTTGAATTGCTGAGAAACTAGTGTCTTCAGTGTCTTTAGCTTTGTAGTTAAACATGTACCAAAAGCAAAGATCCAGATAATTTAGCTTAGCTCAAAAACAAATTTGGTTGGTTTGTTAACAAAATCCACCTACAAGTCATTTTAAACCCAATTATCAAGTTATATTTTTTATATTGCTGTGGTGTAAAATACTAAAACACAGTCAATAAAGTCATCTTACATATTGGGACATAAAACAACATTTAGCCCTTATAGAGCCACCTTTATCAGCAATAATTGTTTGTTGCTTCAGTTTATTGAGGTTTGCAGACTTTGATTGGGCTCTTCTAGATTTTCTTGTGTTTGGGATAATTTTTTTGTCGCATCACACATGCAGCAGACTGATGTTGGGCCATGCTTTAGGTGTTGAACAGATGTCCCCACACTTGACTCAAGAATACTTTGGTACATAGATGAGTTCATGGTCAACTGAAAGGTGGCTGAAAGGTTCACAAGTCTCCAAATAAGATAGTGTGCATCATGGCATCTTTGGGCTCATCTGTTTAAAGGACATTGCTCCAAAGCTCTTGTAGTTTTTTCAGATGCAACTTTGAAAACATAAGATGCGTTGCCATATTCTATATAGTGAAAATCAACTTTTTCCAGGCAAACCTTCCAAACAAGCCATGTTTACTCAGTCTTCAACGTGATAACTGAGGCATGTAGAGTCTATATAACTCTTAGGTTTTTTGCAGTTTCTTGGAGCAATGCATAGCCTGATTTGCTGTTACATTCACTCCTGGGAGGCATATTGGCACATTATGTTAACACACATCTAAATGCTCAAGACCAGCAAACTGCCTAAACCATTGCTTTAATATAGGTTGTGAATTTGCTGGAATGTCCAGTCCCTGGAAAATTGGCAACCGTGTTTACCACTTGTGAATAATCTTTTCCACTGTAGAATGATGGACTGCAAATTGTTATAACCCTTCCCAGATTGGAGGGCAGCAACAATTGCTTCTTTAAGAAGATGCCTTTACTCCTTGGCATCGTGTTAACACACATCTGAAATCTCGAGACCGTCAAATTGTTAAGCAGCTCTTACGTACCCTCGTAAATGCTATGACACCGGTAAGGGAGTACTTAGTTTTTCACATTATTTTATATAATAGATGACAGTTTAATATTTCATTTTTTACAGTTCATCTGAGACTGTGTTTACTAATTTTAAGACCTGCTATGAGGCACATTGTATTTTATAGTTTTTCTCTGATAATTAAAGCATTCAAAGAGGGTGTACTTTTTTCCTGTGTGTGTATCGGTCAAACTGACAACCAGATGATTGACCGAGCTTTGAGCCTCTCAAAACTCAGATTCATGAGTTGCTATTTAAAAAAAAAAAAAAAAGGAAATTGGCACAACTGAGAGCTGAAACTAGCAACTGCTGGGCTATTTTGGTGTCATAGCTGACAAAGATGATTAATTTCTGACTAATATTGTTGGTTTGGTTTAAGATATCGCAGCCTTTGCTCCTTCAATTTCAACTACGCAGTTTTTTATTTTTATCCTATGTGTGCAACAACTGTGTGCATGTCAATGCTGAAAAAGTAAAACAAATACATTCGGAAAAATCTGTTGCAAAAGAAGAAGCAATACGAGTGTCTGCCACAGCGTTAACCTCAGGAGATCTCAGTGCACCACAGCTGCAGGTTATTGCCTTTTTTCTCAACAGGAAACTGTCTATTTTGAATTACCGCTATTACTGTTAACGTCAATTTTTATCTCTTTGATGCAGATAAGAAATCAAATCTGCTGTTTGAGGGGCGTTCTGATGAATGGAGGATACCACTGCTACTGTTCTGTATCCACCACAGTGAAACAAACTGACAGAAGGAGCCTTGAGCTAATATTGACTCTTTAAACACATGTGAGAGAAGTTGTTTAATCTGGAGTGCAGATTTGACAGAAATTACACGTTTAAACTAGGGATAAATAAACCTTACAGCCTGAGTAATGTCTAGATTTTTCAGTTTCTTACGTGCAAAGGGCACATCTGTCCCAGCTCAGATCTCTCTGCTCCGAGGCTCCATGTGTCTGTGACATGATCAGTATGACTGCAGTCAGTTTCAAACATTTCTTGGCTACATGAAGGACTTTTATTTTAGGATCAACTAAAAGAAATAGTCCAAGGTTTATACAGGGTCATGCTGTTGAGAAAGAACAGTAGCTTTTCCAGTCTTTAATCACTAGATAGTTTGCCATTCACCGTTTTTCACTTTAACTCAGGGTGTCTTTTCTCTCTGATTATAAATCTACAACCAGTTTTCCATAACTAATGATCTTCATATTTAACTTTATTGAACCGATTGGGATCTTTTTTGTGTGTAAGATGTTGCTCTTGTCACAGTTTCTTTTTTATTCTTCATTTTTGTTGGTGACAGGCAGGCTGGTCTGAGTATTTCAGAAACTGCTGATCTGGATTTTACCACACAAACATTTCTAGGGTTTACAGAGAATGGTCCAAAAAAAGAGAGATCCAGTGAGCACCGATTCTCTGGGTGAAAATGTCTTGTTGATGAAAGAGGTCAGAGGAGAATGGACAGACTGCTTCAATCTGATGGAAATGCAAGAGTAACTTAAAATAAATCCCTCGTTAAATGCAGGAGAGAATCTTTAAATGCATATCACATAGCACAGCAGCAAAGACAATACTGGGAAATGAGACCACAGTTCACCAAAACTGGACAATAAAAGATTTTAAAATGTTTTCTGCTCAGAGCATCATGTTTGTGCAACTGGCAAATCTGCAGCAACTTTGATTGTAATTGTGATCAAATGTAGTTTATAATTTATTTTTTGACTGCATTTTCATTAGAATTTTAATTTTGTGTAAAAATTGTGAATTATTAGTTTTATCTATTTGATTAAAACAAATAACCAGTGAGTCAAGAAGGCCTCGGTGATAAGAAATTATGCATATTTCTTTAGCACATTTACCAGTTTTAACTGTTAAATATATAGCTAAAACAAAATAGATAAGCTCTGTTGGTGTTTGTCAGCAAAGTCTACTTATAATCAAATCAACACATCAAATTTAAAATTCTGTAAAAGGAAGAAAAAGGATCTATGTGCCAAAATGACAGCTCAGTAGCAAGAAACCCTTCCAGTGATAAAAACCTACCAGGTGGGTTTCAAATCCGACTATTTCTTGGCTCAGAGCAGTAACCTAAACAAGTTCTAGCATGCTAATTATGAGCTTGAGATGAGCTAGTGGGTGAATTTTGTTAAGATTGCAGGTGCCTCGTTAAAGTTAGCCAGCTGCTGGCCTTCATTTCATATTTAAGGGACAGATATTAAATTCTTCTCATTCAACTCAGTTCAAGAAAAGCAAACAAACATGTTTTTCCCAAACGTCAAACTACAAGACATAAGATCCGTCTAAATATATCCCCATGCCTTTTGCTGCCCCCTGTTCCCACTTCACCATCATCACTATGGGGCTCCCAGTGGGCTTTCTTCCTTTGTCTGCTCACACAAACACCCACAGTAAACAGCAAATATCAAAGATAAACTCAAACAAAGCACAGCTTTCTGTCTGCTGCTTTGGCATATTTGCTTTAAGTTTTCAGAGGACAGAGGACAGGCTGATGCCAAATGTGGCTTTGAGGTACAGCTGAGTTAGGGTGGAGGGCTATGGGGGGAGGCATGTTCTCATATGAAGGAGGAGGGGAGGCGTCTGTCGCCCATGGCCGCCTGCTGTCTGCCTTCAGCACCCAGAAGCTGCAAAAACGTCGATGCGGTTGCTTGGCAGAAGTGAGATTCTTCTTCTTTTTTTTTCTGCTCTTTAATTTCTTTTAAGTGAAAATAAAGGAGGGGAGGGTGATGGATGTGCGGTGAGTCTATTTAAGGTGGAGGCGTGGGGGAAGGGAGGGGGGACTTCCTGTTGAAGCAGTGGAACAGAGCAGTGGAGGATGGGAGGAGGGGGTGATAGACTTAAAGCACACCTGTGGGTGGGTGAAGTTGTGGCTGGGTTAAGTGAAGCTTCAGGGTCGTGTGATGTGCGTTTATTATAAACTGCTCCTCAACGAAACATCAGGAAATCAGTGAACGGCCTCTGCGGGCGCCGACGTGTCAACTTGTTTAATATGTTCACATCCGTAACTCTTCTCTCTCTGTCTGATTTTTTTTCCCCATTCTTCCTCTGTCTTCCTCCTCCTTTAAATAAGCCTTCTTTCTCTTTCCTCTCAGTCTGCAGTCATCACTCTTTTTCTGACGGTGGGTTTAGGTAGACGGCGAACTCTCAGGTGGATATTTTTCTTACCCAGGGACCCAATTAGGAGCGACACCTCTGCTGGATTAAAAGCCTCATTTAACAAAAAATATAAAGAGATGGTGTTGGAAGCTTTCCAGAGCACACAGAGCATAGTCGTCTGTTAAAAGATGACACATTTTGATCTCTGATTGCATCTTTTTCCACTTCTTCCGCGTCGGATTATGTTTTTTTTTCTTCTGATGTGCATTTAAGCACTAATGCCATCTTCCCATCCTCTGTCTCCCGCTGATGCCACGATTCTGACAAATAAAGTGCATAAAATATAGATCGAGGCCAGTTTTTAATGAGCAGTGACTTCGTATTTCAGGCTAAATCAACACTTCTGTGTTCCTGCAGGCGCCTCACAGCAAAGACCTGCCAACCTGCCAGAAATGTGACAAGAGAAAGGCATGTCTCTTGTTTGCATCATGTAAACTAATCTTATGACTGTGCAGAGCTCCAGCTGCCACCATCAGACAATAAACTGATTAGCCATCCACTGATATTGATTAATCATAAATTACTTCCACTTAGTTGTGAGGATTTGCTGCTTTTCTGTGGTTTACATAGGGGTAAACTGAACATGAAAACAATTTAAAACAAACCACTGTGAAGACTTTAGAGTAGCTGAAGGAAAACTGTAATGTTGGTTGTACTGACCCTGAAGGTTATTCTAAGGAATCGAGGAAAATAACTACTATGAGCTTAAGTCTTAATCAGAGCTGACAAATAGCAAATGCTGTTCTCAGTGAAGTTTCCAATTATGCTTGTAAAGCTCCAGCTGTTATAAACAACTATTTAAAGTATTCAAAATACGCTCATTTCATTAGGTATACCCATTTAACTGCTCATTAACCCAAATATCTAATCAGCCAATCATGTGCTCGGTGCACTTAGCCATGCGGATATGAAGAGAGACGACATGCTCATTTTCAACCTGAGCATCAGTGGGGGGGTGGGGTTAAGTGACTTTAAACATGGCGAAAGTTGTTGGCGGCAGGCGGGATGGCCTGAATATTTCACAAACTGCTGATCTTCAGGGATTTTTTTTATACAACCATCTGTAGAATGCACTACACATCAACCCTTGATGCTGCAGAAGACCATACCAATGCTGCCTGGTCTGATGAACCTCAGTTTCTGCTGCCAAATTCAGATGGTAGAGTCAGGGATCCATTCTGCCTTGTATCAACGGTTCTGGCTGCTGCATGTGGGGGATTTTTTTATCGGTGCACTTTGGACTCTTCAATAAAGGTTACTGTTACTTCAACAGCCTACCTAAATATGATCGCCAACAGTCCCTTAAGTGTGTCTCCACAGTTTGTTTTTAGCTGTGTGCCAATGTTAGAGAGCAACCACAAATGGTCGGTACTCTCTCATTTATCAACATGATGCCTGTCAGTCACTTTTATGTGCAAATATCTGCAGACACTGGCCCGAAGAAGCAAGTATAGACTGCACATTCCTTGACAGCGAGCAGTTTCATTCATAACAAGTTTTGTCAGTATTACACTGAGAACCAGCTACATGTGTTAACACAAAATAATCTATAAGTAGTAAAAGTTATAAACAAAAGAAAAGATAAAACTTTTACATAATTTTGAAAGTTCTTAAAATTTTCTTTGCTTTATGGATGAATTTGAGTTTGCTTTGAAAGAAGCTGCATGTGGTTTGAAGGCAAAAAAAATGATGTAACATCCTTTGAATTCTTGTAATCAAAAGCAAGCGGTGACCTGAAAGCCCCTTATTTACTTGATGATTATATTTTATGTCATTAGAAAGCTGACAGATAACTTCTAATGAAAGCGTTATACCTGAAAAAGTTAAAACGGTTAAAGTAGACAAATCCAGGTCCAGAACAGGATTGTTTTCAATGTTTTTATTCGTGCAACAAGTGAACGTCAGAAGGAAATGAGATAGCATCCGTTAGACTGACATGTTCTGGATTAAAACTCGTGAGATGAGTTGAAGTCACAATCATTTTTTTGACATTTTCTTCTTCGTGTCAGCCTCATTTGAATGAATCAGATTTAAATGTCTTTCTTGCTTGCTGACATGTGAGCTGAGTGTCCGGCGCTGATGTTGGCCTTTCTATCACTCACCCTCCCTCGAGCCGCGTGTGTGTTTATCGACAGAGGACGGAGGGTCATGCATGTGCCTCTCCATGAGTGTGTGTTTGTGTCTTTTGACTGACTCACTCTCCTCACATCTCTCATCTGTACTATTATAAGCGAGGTTGTCCCAAGGCATGAGGGATATGATGGCTGATCCTTCACCTCTCAGCATCGTTCGCTCCCCGTCTAAGGAGTCCCAACCTTGAACCTCAGCAACAACAAAAAAAAACAAAACAAAACCCTTTATTTTATGGATATTTTGGGTTTTATTCTCTTTGGTCAGTACATCCTCTGTCTTTCATCGCGCTGCCTGGTTTTGAGAAAGGACGGCGAGGGGGAGTGCAGACGAGGAAGATGGCTGTGAGGGAGCGAACCCAGAGAGAGAGCAGAGTCGGTGGAGGTTATTCTGCTCTCATGGGTCTGTTAGTGAGTGCACACCCATGCAGCTGTGCCAATTAGTCCTGCCATGCTTGAGCCCCCCCCCCACACCCACACCCACGCACACACTCTTCTAAGCTGCTTAACTAACTACACACAACCTGTTAAGTGTGTGCATGTATTACGTTTGTTTCCTGCATGTTCACTTCTTCGGGATGTGGTGAATTCGACTGTGTGATTCAATGTGTGCGTTGTAATTTAGAGTTTGCGTGCCTGTCTACATCCCCTTTGAGTGTGTGTGTGTGTGTTGTGTGTGTAAATGTGTGTTTGACAGTGATGCGATGATGCCAGGCAAGGGGAGAAGAGAGGCGAGGCACAGCTCCCACTCGTACGATGCCACTGTCACATTGGATCAGTCAGGCCGGTGCAGGCAGGCAGCGGCACACAGCCGTGGGAATGACACTGCACTTCTGCTCCGGGGGGAAACGAGATGGGCTAGAGAGGGGTTGAGGAGGCGGGATGTTGCTAGCTTTAGTTTTGTTTTGACTTTATATGTTGGTGAAACCGTGCAGATTATAATCTTCGTCATGCCAGCCAGAACTTCAGAGATTTTTTTGGCCTTTCCTTCCTTCTTTTTTTTTTTTTGTTTGAAATTTGGTAAAGTTTGTAAAAAGTTACCAAATCTGAATTTGCAAGATTCAAACCAAGATTTCATGATATTTAATAAATTATAATCTCATTTTTTCTTTTCAATTTAGTAATGAGTGTTTAATATTATAGAAGAAAAGAAATGATTTTTAGGGGGTTTTAAAGAAGCAACAGAGTAGATGAGTCCCACATTTGCAATTTATACTTGTAACCAAATTAAATACAGCTGATAAGAAAATATCCCACATTATTGTGGTTAATGTTTTACCAGTGACGGGTGTATGCATGAAACCAGGAAGCAGGAATAAAAGCCAAAAGACCAACTTCCAAAATAGGCAGTGGCCTTAGACTTAAAGGCTGCCAGTGAGGTCAAACAGTGAAGGAAAGGACCAAAAACTGGCAAAAGGTCATATGAGGGAAAGTACCAATGAACGCAAGAAAAGAAAAAACAACCCAGAAAGCCACAGTTAGAAGACAGGAAGGATATACACTGAAGAGGGTGGCTGGTTAATTTGAAACACCTGTGAAAGAGAGCACAGGTGAGACTAATAATAGGGGAAGGATGGAAAACTAACAAATTCAAAAGCATGAAGGTGGTCATGGATGGTCTCGTAGTCTCATCCCACAAATGATAAATATAAAGAGACAACAAGAAGCAACTGAATAACATTTAAAGAGACTTCAAAGTCAGTTTAACTTATACTGCCTTTGGCCTTTAGTGGTTTTTTATTCACCCATCATTATTCTTTTGGTGCTTTTGCCCAGTTTTGAAAATCAGCTGCACAACTGGTTAAATAAAAAACAAAAACATCAAAACTGAGCACAAGTTTCTCCCTTCAGAAATCATGAAGTTAGTTGAAAAGCAAAAAAATTTCTTTCGACTGCCTACACCTGCCAATCAAATTAAAATTGCGGCTATCTAGCATAAGAGCTCTGGTGATGAGGGGGAAACAGGTTTGTGGATTTGGCTTGGAGTAACCAATCAGAGGGCACGATAAGTTAAAATAAGTTTAAAAAAAAAATGAGTTCAGTTTGATTGAAGTTTAACATGAATATATGGATGCTGTATTCAAACTGGCAGCTCTCCTGCGCATACTGGCATGTGTCTGTGTGTTGTGTATACAGCACAGTGGCTGTGTGCAGGCCCAGGCTCAGTGTTTGTTGTGTAATCACACCTGATCCCTGTTCGCTCTCTCTGTTTAGGGCTAAGCAGCGGCAGGCCGCCTCTCACTGCTCCGATCACCTGCTCAGACGAAGTGACAAGGTTACTGTCAGGTTAATGACTCTGACTGCAGGCTGTAGTGTTAAACACTGTCATGTTCTGTTGTTTTTACTTAAGCGGCGTAGCATAACCTAGTTCCTTTGATATGATCGCTGTTGCTTTTGCCAGATGTAACTGAGGATGTTCAGGTTAAGTGGGCAGCCTCGGGCAAGGACATGATTGAATACAAGAGGACAGTGGAGCACTTTTTTTCTCTCATTGTTGTTGTGGCTCCAAGTACAGACAATCTCATACAATGCATCTGTTGTGGCAGCTTGTGTATGTGTATAGTGTGTGTGAGTGTGTGTATGAGTGCACAGGTGTCAAATCCAGAAATTATATTTTGGAAGCAAAACTGATTTTTAGAAACATAAGCCAATCACGATAAGAATAGTTTATTGCAATGTAGTGTTTCTTACTTAAATGTTTCATTAGGATCAAAGCGTCTTTTTTATAAAAGAACCTTTTTCAGGCTGTGTGCTAATTAAACTTAAACACAAGGGAAGCGATCTATTTTAAGGGAGCAGAACTGATAATTGCTCTTTAAGGAGGAGGAGAACCTTTTGTAGGACTCAGTATTTGGGGTATAGAGAAAAGGAGAATTTGCTAAAGAAACTGTAAGCATAGAGCATCTTCTTTTGCCATCACTTTAAAAATCAGACCTCTCAGTGATATACATAGTGGCAGCTCTGCACGCACATTTTTCTGATGTTGCCATTGGTTATTCAGACAGAAATGGATGTTGTCAGGCCTGTGTGTGTGATTTTTATGAGAATTTTTTAAGACTCAAGAGGAAATTCAGCCTAATCTTTTGTCTTTGCTAACCACCCATCCCATACATGACATGTACTGACCTACATTCTTTTTATTGTTTTTCTCAGTGTCTTAATGCCTTTTTGTTTATTTGCATGAAAAAAACGTTTAAAAATGGCAGAAATGGCCCAGAAACTATAACGCTATAGGCTAGTTTGAGACCTCCCCAATAAAATTAAGTGCAACGAATAGGATATACATTTAAAAAGATATAACAAATAAGACTTAATGCCAAACAAAGCTATATCAAACCACACAGCGACTTAAAATGTCAAAAGTGCTAACATGATACAAATTACATAAGCTAGCATGTGTTTGTAGTACATGATGCTAATGTTATGTTTTGATTTAGCATTTTAGCATGCTAATGTCAACCTATAACACTAAATTTAATATACAGTAGAGGCCGAAATATTTATAATTTTCAACACAGAAACTGAGGACCATAGTTCTTAAAATGTCATTAAAGGTTCTTTTCTAGCACCTACTGTGGCGCACAGAGGAAACCCTGAGTTCGTACTGTTAGCATTGTGAGTGCAAGTAGAAAAGAGTTCTTAAAGAAACAAGAAGGTAGAACAAGAAGTTCTGTGAAAACAAAATACAACCCACAATTCAATAGCTTGCATAAAATTTTTTTAGCAGAAATAATGTGAATTTTAATTTTTGGTATGACATTCGGTCTCTCCCATGACTATCACAAATTTTTGACCCACTTTTCTTTACATCATTGCTTCAGTTCTTTGATGTTCGTGGGTATTTTTTTATGCACAGCTTGCTTAATGTCCTGCCTCAGCATTTTAACCAGGCTGAGGTCTGAACTTTTAGTGTTTGGATTGCTGTCCTCTTGTATGACCTAATTTAGACCAAACTTAAGCTTTCGGGCGGATGACCTTACATTTGAGTCTAGAATACTTCGGTATACTAAAGAGATCATGTTCGACTTAATGACTACAAGATGCTGGGGGTACACATACACATACCACCACCACCACTGTGCTTGACAGTTGATATGAGGTGTTGATATGAACACAGTGAGGTGCTGATATGCTGTGTTTGGTTTGCTGCCACTATGGTGGTGTGCATTAAGGCCAAACATCTTCACTTTGGTCTTGTCTTTGAAAAACTCTTGTGCTTTGTTCAGAAGCATCTTTGCAGCCGTGTACTTTATGGGACGAAGAGGGTTTCTCTTGGCAGAGTCAGTCAAACAAATAATACTTGATCTAATTGTACTATCATGAACTTTAACATTTAACATGCTAACCAATGCCTGTAGAGACTGACTAACTGCATTGTATCGTCAGACCTAGGAGTGAATTTGATGGGACATCCATTCCTGGGAAGATTGTAGCATTTGGTTAACATACAGCTGAATGCTGCAGACTAGCAAAATTCCCAAAATTCTGCTTATATGGAGTTTATCACATTTATTGATGATTACTAAATAAAATGCACTTAATTACCAGAACTTGGCAGATACTTTTCCTTTTATCTACTATGAAAGCAGTAAGGTGCATTTAGTTTTCCATATGCCCGTGTAAACGTTCTTTTTCATATGACCCCCCAGGAGTTCCCCAAAATTGTTAAACTCCACAAGGTGCTGTTAGACAGGTATGAGTAATCTAAACAATAAACAATAATGAAACAATAAACAAAGACTCTTCATTTACATTTACAAAATATATAACCATTTTCAACAATGTCTTACAGACCTATCCGTGTAACAGTTGTGCTTCAGTCAATATGATTTCTTTAATGATTTCTGTGATTAAGTTTAAGAATTTACTGAAAGATCATGAGAAAATGTGTGTAACATATTGTATGTTTATATGTAAACAGATTAAAAATGAGAAGTCCCACGTTTGTTTAGTGGTTTAGTGTATTAAGTGTATATTTCTGTTTTTACTATAGGAAGGATTTCTTGACTAAAGAATACATTTTTATATGAAAAATAATTGAAATGCTTTGTAATAGATTTGCAATAATTAGTCATTTAATTACCGTTTTGTAAACCAGATGATGAATTACTTAATAATTGCTACCCAAACGTGTGTTTCTGTGTCCCTCCAGGCTCGCTCAGCAGTACGTCTACCCCCAGACGTTCCTCCAGCCCAGCCTGCTGCTCCATTCTCACCTCAGCCCAACAGCAGCGGCGATCACCTCCCCTTACCTAGACTACAGCCCCGCCTACACGCCGTATGCCTCCACAGGACTGGAGCAGTACCCCTACACCCCATCGCCGTCGCCCTCCGCTGGCTACCTCAGCTACACCTTCTCTCCCAGTACGCCAGCGCCCACTCTCACAGCATCACCAACCCCTCCGGCTGCCATCCATCCTCCTCTAGCTGCACTCACTGCCATGTCTGCTGCACCACAGGCCTTCCTCCACTACCCTCTGCACCAGCCGGACCGCATGCAGTGAGCGGCTCTGAGCATGGCTGCAGCTGCTGACCTGATGATTCGAAACAGCGTGACTGTTGACCTGTGACATCATCAGGATGAGACTAGAAGTGGAAGAGAGTGTGATATAATCAAAAGGGCTTCTCAAGAGCACTCTAGTTCCTGTTTTTTTTATTATTATTGTTATTATTATTGTTGTTATTGTAATAGTTAAAGAAAATGTTCTATTACTATTGTCATCAGCATACACTCTGAATGTTTTTCATCAGTGGCAGCACTCAGAGACTGGAATTAGACGACTGGTAATTTTCTGGATGTTTCCAGGAGGCAGTCTGACTTCGGGGTAAAGACAACGAAGAAATATGTTTGACATGATGCTGTGGCTGCAGTTTCTCCAAAGGTACTGAGCTGAATGCTGGGCTCTGGCCAAGCTGGGAGTCAGTTCCTCCTTCAGAAACACAGCTCCAATTACCTCCTCTTCAAGGTTAACTTTCTGTCTATGGCCTTAGAGATCTGCCTCTGTACTTCATT
Source organism: Hemichromis elongatus (assembly GCA_015108515.1). Lineage (NCBI taxonomy): Eukaryota > Metazoa > Chordata > Actinopteri > Cichliformes > Cichlidae > Hemichromis > Hemichromis elongatus. Next base: position 136,685 of record VUQR01034998.1, on the reverse strand, counting down.
CATTTTGTCATTTTTATTAGTCTCACATGTGAAACGAACAAAATGTTTATTGTACTCCCTTTTGTTCCTTTTCTCTACTGCTGGCAATTTGTTACATAGTGATTACCACAGAATATGCAATAATAATGACAGAGGTGGAACATTAATAAGGTAGACAACACTGGTGTAATATTTTGTGTAACGCTACTGTTAGATCGTCACGCTGAGAATGATTTTCTTAACACTTCAAGCATATTAGTCATCACATGGAGTTCCTGTAGCTGCTTTGTAGGCTTTCTCGACTTTTGCATCAAGAGCATCTTCAGAGTCGGTCTTTCTTCAGTTACTTAGGTGTCGGTACAGATCAGGTAAATGTATTTGGATGTGGATGTCCAAAAGTGTGTGTATGTCCATGTTTGGTCTCTATGTGTCGGTGAGTGAGAGACATATGGTATAATGCAGTATATGCTGGTGTCAGGCCTGAGCTTCTTTTCTAGCCTCTTGTACTCATCAGAGTTCTTTCTTTGTTTTTGTTTTTTTTTCCTCAAATGCAGAAATCAGAGAGATTCTTTAGTCGTGATACTGCAGTTTCCTGGTGCCGCGGCATTGTCTTAGTAGTCTTAAAACAAGCCATACATCACATCTTAAACAAATATGCAAAAATAAAATGAATATGAATATTTCTAAATGAGATGTGCTATCTTTTTCTGAAAGTGGTCAAATCCGAGTACTTGTGGACAGTATGTACACCAGCAGCAGCATGGAACATCAGAGATGAGTCATTGACATTTCGTTATGTCACTGAGCTGGTTTACACTGATGAACTGGAAGTGTGCTGAAGGCACGACGCAATAGATTTTACAAAATTTGTTAATTAACGTTCTTACAATGTCTTGATCCATGCTCATCCAGGTAAGTAAATCCCAAAAGGTTCATTCTGTTTATCTGGATGTAGCGTTTTCAATGTGAGATACGCTACGGCCAGAGGAAGAGAGTCAACGTTTTGGGACATTTTACAATGAGAAATCATCAGCCTTGGCCAGCCAATCACAGCCAGTAGATCCACAAAACAACACGTTATGTCTTGCTTGTTCTGTCTTACTTAGGCTACATTTGGGCTCAATAAAGCCTGCCTTTTTCTCCTGCTTTGGTTCTTTGTGTTAATCCAAAAGACTAGTGGTTCTCAAACTGTGGCGCACAGACTTGTATGCATTTCTGTATTGGTAATGATTGATACTACCAAGGTGGTCCAGGATGTTATGCATCTAGTATGTTTACTCAGAAAAAAAACCTTTTTAAAAAGCAATTTAAAAATTACAGTAAGAGCATTACATTTCACAAGAGGTGGGTCTTCATCCAACTTAAAAAGGATTAACATTTAAAGTTGATCTGGAGGTGAATCCAGGATTGAGGAATTTTTGGTGGCATTCTTTGCGATTGCAAAAGAAAAGGAAAAAAAAGGGAATTTTGGATTATATTCTCAAGGTTTATTGTTTTGTTTTGTTGTTTTTTGAAGACATTGACTCGGCATTCTTGAGAAAATATCCATCCATAATTCTCCATCCATAAAACGTAAGTTAACATAGCTCCATGGTGTACCCCAACTCTCACTCCCTGACAGCTAGAACAACTCTAGAAGATGGATGGATTTATTTAGATTAAATGCTAAATCTGGGGATTTCCTTTTATTACTCCCAGCAGCAGGATTTAGTATGTTGTGTGTGCAGCAGTTCTTCTTAAAGACTTCTCAGTGTATTGATGCGGCTTAATAAAGTGTCAAATCTCTGAAAAAGGTTGAGGTTGAGCCTGTAAATACTGTAGTTTATCAGCTGTAATCTAAAATTTAACCATGTTTCTTATCAAACTCAAGCAATAGTCCTGATGTGGGGTGGATCCCGTCTTACCCAAAAGCCACTCCCTTAATCTAAAGCAATATATCGCTCAAGCCACACCCACACAAAGAGAGACCCCACTCTGAATTTTTGTTGTTTATGATTTTGGCCAGAAGTCATTCGGCTGATTCTAATTTTAGATGGGAGATTATCCCATGTGCTCTTTATGCCCTCTTCTGGCCAAGATTATCTATTACAACTCACATTTTCTCCTGCATAACATTTGAAGGTGAAAAAAGCAAAGATGAGCCGACCCTCTTATCATGTTTTTATGTTTATTTTCATTGAAATTCTTATTGAAACGCTTTGTGCTCCCAGTAAGGATCAAATAATAAAAGGAGACTCAATGTAAAACTCGCACATCCGATCAGCAGACCTACTCTTGAAGTCTGGGATACAACATTTGCTTTGGATTGCGCTGGTTCAGAACAAAAAAAGCAGATGGTTTATGTAAAAATTAATATAATTACCAAATAGCACAGTGAAGGGGGAGGAGAAATAGTAATGTCTTAAAAATTGGGGACAAAAAATGAGCACAATCAATGGTTACGAAACATGAGAGCGGTAAAACGAAATAAAAAGTACTGGATGTGCAATCTCGATCGCACACGTACACACATAAACGCACTCACTTGCAAAGACACCCAAACGTACAGGCGCAGGCGCACACAAAGGCACACACTCACTCTCACGCACACACTTGCGCGCACACACAAACACAAAACCACAGATAAATTGTAGTGATTGAAAATGATGAAACCCTGGTTAAATCTAATGGTATCATACATCCACGTCTTGTGTGTGAAGTGCAGAAAACAAAACAAAAAAAAAAATTCTTGCGAATAATGAAAAGCATGCCCATCTTCACTGGTCTAACCCAACTTGAAACGACCACAAACCCAGAAGTGCTGCCCTCTCTATCCACCCCTCTACTCCACCCCCGCCTGCCCCATGCTCTCTTATCCCTCTCACATATCATTCCCGCATCCCTGCCTCACCTCCGTCCTACTCCCAGTCTCCTCCCCTCCTCAAATCGCTCTGCTGGATTTCAGGGTTTCCACACGCTTCTGCATTGCAGATCAAAAGCCTGTCTGGGAGGAGGAAGCAGGCGGGCAGGGAGAGACAGGGCGGCTACTGGTTCAATCTCTGGTCACCATTTATGAGAACATAAAGTCCAGAATACAGAGAGAGGACTGGGTGTAGAGGAGTGTTGTTGTGTGTTGAGGTTAAAGGTGGTGAACCTGCATGTTTTTAGAGTGGTACTGGAAAATGTTGTTAGGTATTAGTCTACACGTGAGTTTTCTGGGTTATTTTTGTGTCTATGTGTGTGTGTGTGTGTGAAGGCACTGGGTGGAGGCAGTGGAGGTGGGGTTGGTGTAGCTCAGGGCCTTGTCCCTCATCCCTCGGCTCCAGTCAGAGAAGGGGAGAAGGGGCAGGTTTATAGGGCTTGTGTTTTGAGCTCAATGGGCTCCCCGCGGGTGTCCTGCTGGGTCTCGTTCTCAGGAGGTCGACTGCCCTTCAGTGTGGCCAGACGCTCGGACAGACCCCTCATGCGTGGGAACAGCATGAAATCATACAGGAGGGCGCCCATGGCACCTCCTATCATAGGTCCGACCCAGTACACCTGCCAGCAACAAAGTTAACATTTATCGCCTGTTGAGTCACTTATGAGATGTCCTCAAACAGAAGAAAGGTGAGGGAAGAGTGACTGTTTCAGGTCTTACCCAGTGGTTGATAAAGTTTCTGAAGATCACAGCAGGGGCAAAGGACCTGGCAGGGTTCATTCCAGCACCCGTGTAGTACATCTGAAACACAAGAAGCATGTTTCTAATATTTACACTTCTATATGAATGCATTTAAGACTAGATTATATGTTACGACCATGTGTTTTTACCCCCATGAGATGTCCGATGGTAACAGAGAAGCCGATGGAGAGGGCAGCAGATCCGAGACGCCCGTTTCTCCTCTCATCGGTGACGGCAAAGATGCAGATGACAAGCTGCATGGTGAGGAAGACCTCCACAGTGGTGGCCATCCCCAGGCTGATGCCAGGCTGCAGCTGGAAATACACAAATATGATAAAAGCTGATATTTGTGCTGAGAGGTGTAGTGAATGAATGAATGCTAATGCATTTCATCTGAATCCAACCATAGTTTCATATCTTACCACATTAAACCTGACTTGATACTACAAACTCTAAACCCAAAAGGATTTTCCAACATTGTTATACTTGTTTTCTGAAGCAACCCTCTTTGGCCTTTACCGTGTTCATTGCCATGTTGCCTCTCATGTTGCCAGGTGTGACCCCATACAGCACAGCAGCCCCGGCTACAGCACCCAGGCACTGGGCAGCAATGTAGAAAATGGCGCGGAAAAGAGACATCTGGGAGCCGACAAGGTAGGCAAAGGTGACGGCAGGGTTGATGTGGCCGCCGCTGATGTGGCCGATGGACTGGATGAGGGTAGCGGCTGCCAGCCCAAAGCACAGGGCCACGTGAAGGACATGATGAGGCCCAGTGGTCCAGCGCAGGGCAGCGCCCATGCCAAAGAACACAAAAAACATGGTCCCGAAGAACTCGGCAAAAACTGCCCGCCAAAAATTCATAGACCGGAACTCCCACATGGTGACGGTTGAGGCTCTCCACCAGATCAAGAGGATACTTCAAAAATAAATCTAGAAAAGGTCAAATGTGTACCTTTTCAATCCTCTTCAGATATCAAAAATAAAAAAAAAAAGTCTCCCTTTTGTAGTCAGCTTACTAAGCTGACCAAACACAGCCAGAAAGTCAGTTTAAAGACAAAACAGGATTTCAGAACGTCAACAGACGAATCCACTAAAAGGATTTGTTACCAGACTGGGTTGGTAAAGTCAACTCAGCTGCATTCGCTTGCCACCTCTGTCCACCTGTCCAAAGACATAGGTGTGAGATAATGTGGGAGTGTGGGAGGAGATCTCAGGTGGAATGGATTGTCAAGAAGAGGTGGGCATCAATGCTAAAGGGGTGTTTCTAAAAAAAAAGAGACGGGGATAGATAGTGTCCAGTGGACCTTTTAGCCTCTCTGACGGAGGGGAGAGGGCCAGATGGGCGCTTTATAATACCCCCCCAAGGGGCCCCAGGTGACGCCATAATCCCCCTGTATGGCCAAGGGCGGGGGGCAGCAGTGCTGGGCATCCTAAATCAAACAAACTTAACCCCTCTGTCTCCCCCCACATAAGAGAGTATGGCCAAAAGCAATATGTAGCATATGCAAGAAGAAAAAAACATAAAGTGAAAATGAGTGAGAAAATTATTATTTTTTTAAATTTAGACTGAGGTAGTAACATTTTGCAGGAAAAAAGCCACAAGAGAGTGTATTCATCTTCAGAAGCAGTCAGAAATGACAAAGGAAAGAGATGCAGTGAAGAGCAGGTTGAGCTTTCTTTGGGGAGTACCGTATGTCATCTGTTGTGATATCATAACTTTCATTATCAGGGGATACACATGCTGATAGATTAGGGAAGAAAACACACATGTATGTACAAAAACACACATGCACACATTCAAATAATACAGTTGGGGCCCCGGACGGAAGTGCCCAAAGCTAACAGTGCTGGCCTGACCGATACACTGAAATGCCTGACCCTGTGAAACCATTGTCTGTAACCAGTATCTGGGCTACATATGGACAGAGACGAGACAAAAATACATATTAAACCAAAGCACAAGAGACAACAGCTGGCAAAGCATTTTCTCAAATTTGCAAAGCTAAATCCCAAAGTGCTTGTTAAAATTTACAGCTTCTGTTTATTGGTGTGCACATAATTAATCCTGCCAGTGATAATCAGCTATCTTTAATTGGCAGCAATCATTGCAGAGCCCCGGGAAGTGTGAGCATTTTAACCGGAACTTGACACCGCCTCAGGGTTCAGTATGCACTGACACTGCCCCACAGACAGCGCGCATTTGGTGGAGCTAGAAAATATTGGAGAAACATGTAAATCTGGCTGATGTGTGCAACGAAGGGGTGGGAAAACAGCAATGCGGAGAGAAAACAGTGAATCAAGCAGCAAACCAACAATAATTCACACAACACAGCAGATTGTGCCTTCTGTTATGACAGGAGCTTCGAGGAGGTGCTTAGCAGAGGTTTGCAGTATGCGAGGCTGTGATGCAGGAGGACATACGACCAAAGCCCTGAACATTCTCAGTGTGCGCACGAGGTTGGGGAAAGGGGAGAGGTGGAGAAGGGCAGCAGGGATGCGGGGGAATGATGGGGTTACTGTGCAGGACCGGGGCATCACGCCGACCAGCCGAGAGGCATCACTGGTGGAGGAGTGTTTGTGCGTGTGTGTGTGCAGCTGGGTCGTGATGAATGCAGATAGCTGAGTTTGCCGTTTTAACTCCCTTTTATACATGTTAGAAAGAACACACACAATGCAAAATGCTGGCAGCACAGTGGCAGTTATAGCTATTGTGCATGGTGTATGTGTGTCTGCGAGTGTATGTGCATATACTGCATGCACATTTAAGAGTGTGTACATGTGTATGAGAATTACACACATCAACACAGGAGAAATATACAATAATAGATTTAATATCACATATTTTAAAGGGTTCGTTAATCCAAATTCTTCACAGATAATTTGTTGTTGATTGTACCATGCCTGTGACTTAAGACAAACTAAAGCAAATTATCAGTAAATAGTAACTTTTTTATATTTCGAATGAACATTTAAACTGCAAACATGCAAAACACATTTTAATACGAGACCAAAATAAAGGCGCGTACACCCACACACAAATATGTTTAAAGGTTTCATCAAAGTATTGTCTCTCACCCACATACACGCGTATGCTCAGTGTTTCCATTTCAAATTACAAAGCGTGTTGTGACTGAAGGTGTTCTTTCTGTACAGCCATTACAGAGGAATGAAGGTCCATTTGATTGTGAATAGGAGGCCTCAGAGAAGAGATAGACACTAACAGGCACAGACATGAGAGAGATGCTGGATGAGAGCGCCATTGAACCCACGGTGCAGGCTAAGGACCTCTTTAGCATTTCAAAGCATTCACAAACACGAGATGCAACTGAAACATAAGGGTGTTTTCAGCAGGGTTTCAATGAGTCGCTGTTAGAATTATAATAACATGCAAATGTGAAAGTGAATACTGAAATCTCACAGTATTGGCTACACTTTTACATACACTAATGACAGACAACAAGGACCTCAAAGGTCACATCCAGAACCTTTAAAATTCAGCTTCTACATTAAATTCTCCCCCACGCACAGCGAAAAAAGGGGAAAAATGAAAATTACCATGTGCTTGTAATGCACCAGCAGAAGGTGAGCATTGTAACCCTCCCTTTGTTGCCTTATTATCACATGTGGGTTTTATATTAGCTTTGGTTCTTTTATAAAACATTAGCTGCATATGGCCCAAAAACTCCGTTACTCTGAAGAGGAAATGGGAAGTTTTTACATTTACAAAAGAAAAGCTGAGTTTTATCTCCATATCACACAGGCTGGGCTTTTTTCCTCCACCCCACTCATGTCTTATAGCATTTTGTTAGTGTTACTACTGGTAGTGTTTTCAAATTTAAGAATAAGATGTCATTTTTACCTAATTTTACTGCATTACTGCAACTTTAAGACATTTCTGTTTTTGTTCCATGAGGCCTGCAATAAAGTTTTGTTGTTTTGTTTTTTTAACCTCATCTGAGCATTGGAAACAAGACAACTGAGATTTCATCATCTTTTTATACAGTAAATGCTTTAGCACATACACATCTGAGGGTTATATTTCTGTATTTCCGCTAAGTCCAAGTCTAACAATCACTCTCTTTTGTTTCTGTTTTTGGTCTCCATCACCTTATTAGGGGATATATCTGCTAAGAAGGGCTCCATTGTGTGCATTAGTAATTGCTATCTGTGCCTGATTGCTGTTTTAAAGAGATTTTTAGAGTATTTTGCTCGCTACTGTGAAAAAAAGTGTGAAATCAGAGTCCTATTTTGTGAAATTAGACAAAACATCTATGGAAAAAAAAATACCAGGTGGAGCTAAATCAAACTGTTTTTTAAGTAACATTAAAACATTTTGAGTTAGGTATTTCAAAATTTTTATTTATTGATTCTAAAATATTTAGTTACCCAACTAAAAAACGCTTGTTTATGTCACATTGTGACATAAACAAGCGTTTGATAAACTTCAAACTGTGATTTGTAAATTAAAATTATCTTCTTTAGAATAAAAATTGGCATTTGACCATATATATTGTGAATTTGTACACTCATTTGTAACATGGAAAGATGGGAATATTTCTAGCATGCATATTTTAAACCACTTTCATGAATTTATCCCCAGAATGACTGGAAACTGAAGCTCTTTGAATGTAAGAACAGCTGCAGATTTATGTGGTAATTCTCTGTCAATCAAATTTAATGACTGTTATTTAGGTACAAATATATGTTTTAAGCTGCAGTTATTTTCCGTCTTCGTTCAAAATCAAATTAGTCTTGTATCTGTAGCTAACTTACAAAAACTGACCAAAATATAACATGAACCTCCAAAAAACAAGCATAATTGGGGTGAGATCTTACAGCTGAACTTGTTGCAGTAGTAACGGTACAGTTGAAAGACTAATAATGGCTCCTACATTCAATTTTCCCAGAAATCAGAACAGTAAAGTACCTCATTGAAATTCATTTTCCAGGCATCTTTGGTTGAGGATGTTTTATTATCCCACATTTAGAGAGAAAAACTGTGCTTTATGCTTCGCACCATGATATGACGGTTGTGGTTGAAATGTTTGCTAACCTGATTCCAAAAATTATGTCTGTTTTTGTGTAGAAATCTTCCAAAAATATTTACTTTAATATTTACCTTCTCCACTATTAGTGTTTTTAGTTTTGATACTTATTCAGTATGTTTTACTTGAATTTTAAAGTACTTTTAATTATAATAAGTAAATGATACACATTTTACCCTATAGTGAGAGGGATAGGGACTATTTTTTCTTTCATTGTGTTGAAACTTCTGAGCAATCGCTGCTTGTTTTTTGTTTTTTGTTTTGTTGGGTTGTACAATGTGTAGACCTGCTATTTTTAAAAAATTGTTTAGGCAGCTGGCCAAACAATATTGACATATAAATATTAAAAATAAATAAATAAATATGACTATTTGTGAAAATCAATAGTAATTAAATCCCATTGTGGTGCATTTTGGTGTGCCAACACAACCTGGGTATTAAGCCACTGGTTTTGCAGTTGATAGACGGGTCACTATATGGCCACACTCAAACTGCAATTCAACAGTTAAACTGCTTCTTCAGGATGCTAAGATTGCCATTAGATGATATTAAACTCTAAATGGTCATATTACTGAATATACAATATTTTCCTCCTTTGGATTATCGAGCACTTCTGTCTGCCATTGTATATTACAGTGTGTCATGTGGGATGAACTTCAACCTTTGACACACCTTCTTCCCTTTCTTTTCTCCCCATCATCATTTACTTTGATTACATATACACCAGTGCATCTTTTTTAAATCGCTGTTGCAGAGACTGTGCTTTTTTGGTGCATGTCTCTTCAGTTGTTTTCCTGCTTGCTGGCCTGCTTGGCTCTCATGGCGTTCTGCGTGACTGTAGACAGTGACGATCCGGTCATGCTTGCCGTCTCCACGATCTCGATGTCCTTACAGGTCAAACATGCCACAAGCTTCTGACGAGAGGCGCTGCGTGCAAAGAAGAACTCATGGGACATCCCAGCCAGTATGGCCCCCAGCACCGGCCCGATCCAGTAAACCTGCAGGTGGGCAAAAGATAAATGCTTTACAGTGTGTATGAGATGAGTTTTCATGGTAATTAATGATCTAAGAAAGAAAAATAGAAGAATCCATTCAACTAAAGTACTGTTAGATGGTTAGAATTGAAATTATCACCTCCGCCAGTGAGGTTATGTGATTGATCCAGCTGGTTTGTCTGTTTTTAAAAGGATTTCTCAGAAAGTTTTTGATACATCTGCATGAAAATAAGCACTGCACTGAATAAGAAATGACCGGTCTTTGGAGTTAATAAAGATGCAGAACCATGTATTTCTCCAACCATGCAACCACTAAAAACTAAATTTGTCAGACATCATCTTGAAATTCTTGGGAAAATTTCACAAACGATCAGGATGTCCTTCTGGATACAGGGACTCGGTTCATGTGTGGTGAAGGATGCAGTTTCTGCTCTTGTTCTATTTTAAAAGCATACTTCCATGGATCATTTCATTGTTGTAGTTGATTATGTTGTAGATAATTAACTGTTTTATCCACCCTGTAGTTTGGTGTCATCACAAGATAGATCTTAAATATCCTGAAGTGATTAATAGAAGTAAAAAAAAATGTAAAATACAATAAAATTCTGCAAATTTTCCTTTTTCTTTCTTTCTTTAAATGTCTAATTTTTATCTTATGATGTTTAAAACAAATATTGGAATAATGGAAAATTTCTTATGAAACTATTTAAACACACGGGAAATGTCTCTATTCTTTATATAAAAAAATAAATTAAAATACATGACCATTTTATAAGATCTTAATCTGGAAAGAAACAAATGACAATAGCAAACAATAGTAAAAAGTTCAATATTTGTCTTTAAGGTGTAGCAAAATATCAGAATGCCTAAAATAAGTCTTCAAAATGAATCCATGTAAATAAACATAATTTTGTTAACTTTGCTTACTCTGCACTAAAAATCAGATTGTTACTAACTTTTGTGCACTGACCAAAAATCTGTGTTTCCAAAAAAGATGGGCTTGGATTTTGGATTTCTGTCTCACCCAGTGGTCTTCCCAGAAGCCTGTGATGATGGCTGGACCCAGCGAGCGGGCGGGATTCATACTCGCGCCAGAGAACCGAGCCTGAAGAAAAAAACACAACAGCACAATAAGGCTTTTTGTTTTTCTACATGAGGATAATGTAGCTTTAAGCTTTATCACGTTAACGGATATTTGCCGCGTTAACTAATTATTACAATTAAAGTTACAAAAAAATTTTATGGCAAAAGGAACACAACAACAAATCAGGTAATTTTGCTTCTAAGTTGGTAAAAAGTAAAATGGATTATTTATTTAACACCTTAAATAAAATCAAGCGCTGATTTAAAAAGCACACGTTTTTGTTGCTCTTCTTCCACACAAAAAATTGTTCCACTCACAATTTAATTGAGTGATCTTTTTTCTGTGTCAGTGTAACAGAACGCAACAAAAGCTCCAGATTATGAATATTGAGAAATCTAACCCACAGTGGCTGTGGCAGTGAAAAAAAATACAAATAATTCACTATAAGGGTTAAAGAAGCTCCTCTCACCCCTATCAGCACACCAGCAGTATGTGCTAGTCCAATGGCCAAGTTTCCTGGTTCTGGGCTCTCCCTCCTTCGCTGGTCCTCCACTGAGAAGACGGTGAAGACCATCTGGAAGGTGCACAAGACCTCGATGCCCAGAGCCTTGGCTGCATTCAGTTCTAAAGGTACCTGGGTGAGGTATCAGAAGAGTAAAAACATATTCTATAAAGATGCAAATTTTAGTAGTATTTTTTTAAAGTAGCACACATACATTCTAGGAACTGACCCTGTTGACAAAGTGCTCTGCCGTGGTTTTAAATGGGAGGGCCAGGTACAGGGCCCCGGCTCCTAAGGAGGCCCCCAAACACTGAGCAATGATATAAAGGAGGGCCCGGAGAACATCCAGTCGCCGTGTGGCCAACAGAGCCAGAGTCACAGCAGGGTTCACCTGAGCAGGAACACAAGCACACACTGGCATAAAAAACTAAAGAAAGACAGCTGAAAACATAAACAGCTCGCTGGTCTCATGGTTCCTTACTTTAATGTTTCCTCTTATGTTATTTATTGTAATAGATAAAATCAGTGATTCCCAAATGTTAAAGTAAGGAACTAAAAATATCTAATAGTATATATAAATATATAATTAACTAATTATAAATACATTTTTTTAACAAACGGGAAATTTAAAATCAGCATGTTCTAGTGTGTTAAGCTAGTTATACTTGTATAATTTCACTCAGGTAGGGCTTTAAATGCAGGACATTTACTTGAAATACTTTTTACAGTGTCGCATTCATACTTCAACGAACACAAGTGCTTTGAGAAAGTTTCTGTCAAGTTCAGTTCGGAAAGCAAAAGAAAAACAACATGTTGAAATGACATAATTACCTGTGCCCCGCTTATTTCTCCAAAACAGTGTCCCAGTGCTACAATCACCACACCCACTGCCACCGCTGGATACAGGGGTCCTCCAGGGGAATCTCCAGGGCCTGGCACTGAGGCACCCAGCACAGCGCTCACCAACACCAGGGTGCCGAGGAGCTCTGCCAGCATGGCGTGCCAGAATTGCCGACTACGTAGCTCCTCATAGAAAAGGGATGTAAACAAGCCAGGCTTTAGCTACTCCTCTAAATATATTGTTACATTATTGGGTAAATAAAAACAGAACACAGATTTTTTTTTTTTTGAAAACCAAAAGATAAAGATTTGTAATCTTAGAGCACGATGAACGTGTAATCTCTATGATGCAAATCATATTTGTCTATATTTTTTGAAATATATCTTAAAGACACCTTCAGCATTACCAGCTTAATGTTGTTTTAATCCATTTAGTTCTAAAATTATTGATTATATTTTCATGTTACTATTCTTTAACACATAGCCCAATAATAACGAGACATTTTTTAAAGTAGACAAGATTTAAACTCTGTCCCATGAAAATTATAAAAGACTTAAACACTAATACATTAACCTAACATGCTTACCTCACGCCACGTCATTTCAAACCCAACAAGTAGATTTATTCAGGTGGTTTTCTGTTGGTCGGTCTCCCTGTGTCTCTGTGTAACTGGTGGTTTCTAAGGGCTTCAAGGTTCCTGCTACCTCCCTGATTAACTTGTAGAGTCTGCGAGAGGTCCTTTGATGAGAACAGCCTCCTCCCTCCCTCCCTCCCTCTCTCTCTCTCTCTCTCTCTTTCCTCCTCATCCTCTCCTTGTAGTGCACCTCAGGCCTTATAGTAGACACATCAGTCCATGTGCATATTTTACTACAAAACATTCACAGACCTTCACTGCTGTAACACATCTTCAGAAGACTATGAGAGCATTTCATGGATTTTCTAACTGGAGCGACTTTGGCCAGTATTGAGAGTACAGTTTCCAGATAACTCTAATTCACAGCTGATTTATGTATTGTCTAATTGACCCCTGGTTTAATCCCAGGAAGAGACCCAAATGCCCGGCATAAGAAAGCTGTCAAATCAAACATGCAGTGCTACCTGCTACCTGCTGTAGCGACCCATTGTTAGTAAGGAAACAGCCAGTCGTAGATCTGAAGGTTAAGTAACTTTTGCCTAATTCAGTTTATATCTTAACATGAAATGTAGACCAAGGAAGCCAGACTACATTCAAAGACAAAAAGAATGACAAAAAATGTAATAGTCCTGAAGACAAATTGAACTCAATTTTAAGTTAGTATGAGTCTCATGACCATATACAATACAACAGTCCCAATCCAGTCCACTGGATTCACAGCAGAGCGAAAGATTTACAGGAAAGTATTACATATTGATTAATAAATCTATTAAAATTAATCAATCAGTTTTGAAAATTAGTTTAATCATAAAGTAAAATGCTGTTGTTTTTTTTAGTTCTCTAATCTTTGCTTTTGTAAATAAATGTAGATTTAACAGAACATTTAATGACACTGTAAACTGAATGTAGAAGGCTGAAACTATTCAATGAAAAAACTATAGGAAACAAATCATACCTTTGTGACCAGTTTCTCTCTTTTTTGCCATGTATTGGATTATGGACAGTAATAATGACCTGCAGACTAGACAGTCCACAAATTCACCGAGTTATGGGATCAAAAGCTGAAAACTTTGGCACAGATATTTAACTGATGAACCCCTAACCCCTCTAGTGCCAGGACAATTTTTTCATCCCATAAGCTGTGGGGTTTCCCCAAAGCCTGTAGACGAATCCATTCGTTGGTTAATTAGTTGGCTTGTTTTGCTCACAGGCAAATTATGAATCCCACCTGAAAGCACGACCTGCTTCATCCTCGACTTACTCAAATTAGTCCCGCAACTTTCTAAGTAAAATCCATGTTTCATTAAGCAAGACTTGAAACTAGCTACCGAGACCAAAAAAAAAAACAACATTGTTAAGGTATTTACTCAGGATATAGACAAGGGAACTAAAAGGCAGTTTTATGTGTTAAAATTACTTATACAACCAGATTTCTTTTTGTAACTAGAGAATGCATTTTCTGAAGAAACTGCAGCGTGGATGCTCATAGCTGAACGATTTTAAGATCAAAGGAATTTCGGCGCTAAGCCCCGCCCACATCCCGGAGGACGTGCGCTGGGATTGGCTGGCCGCTGTATCGACCAGCCAATCCAAGCCCCGGGTGATCCTCCCATTGAAATACATGGTAACATTTTTGTTGAAAAAAGTGTAATAACTTAGAAAATATAAAAGTTAAAGGCGAGAAAAGTAGAAGCAGTCATGTCCAAAAGAAGAGGAATCCAACGGTTGTCCCTCTATGAGGGACACTCCCACAAGGCTTAAATATGGGACTCTCCACCATTTGACCCTAGAACTAAAGAAGCTTCTCGGATGAGAGGTGAAACGTCTTCAAGCAACCTAAAGAAGTCCAGACGCCTTTTCCTTACAGCTCCTTAGACTACGATGACCTGGATGACTGAGAACCTTCACAGACAATCCAATGGTGGTTGAACGGTCTCTCTACGTTGAACGGTGTCGGAGGAGATAGACGGTGAAAAACGTACGGAAGATGAAATAAAAATAATAATAAAAAAAGAACAATACTGTGGATGCTTAATGAGCATCCACACTAATTATCTCAAAAGATTACCATAAATCCAAATACACACATATCTATATACAAATGCCTTTAAAAACATATACAGTATAGCATATATATGTGCAGTATCTTAGCTGTTCCTAGGACTGTGCTCTTCTGGACAGAGATGTTGTTCTTGGATGTTGTTCCTGGGATCTGCTGGAGCGACTCGCCCAGCTTGAGGGTCACTGCACCGAGTGCTCCGATTGCCACTGGGACCACTGTTAACTTCACACTCCACATCTTCTCAAGCTCTTTTTTTTCAGCCCTTTGTACTTCTCAAGCTTCTCGTTTTCTTCTTCCTGATGTTGCTGTCTCTCTGTATCACTACATCTATTATTACAGCCATCTTCCTCTGCTTTTCCACCACTATTATGTTCCATCGGTTAGCCATCACCAGTTTGTTTGTATGTATCTGGAAGTCCAACAGGATTTTAGTTCGGTCATTCCCGACCACTCTAAGGGGTGGGTCCTATTTTGACCTCATATACTATGCCAGCCATTTGGTTACTGTGTTCGATGTATGCCCTGTCTACTAGCAGCTTTCACCCTGATGTAATGTGCTAGACTGTCTGAGGAGCACATGGGGTCTTGCCTTATGTGATAGACCCCAGCCTCTATGGATCTTGTGCTCATAGCTAATTCCTGTGCCGCCATAATCAGTGCCTCTGTGCTGTCTTTCAGTTCAGCTTTGTCCAGCCACTGGTAGGATTTATGGATGTCAGCCACTTCCATCTGCGAGAGTTGCATACCTTGCAAAGGCCTCTTCTTCCATTATAATTCCTCCTCTTGCTCCTTTTCTTTCCCAGGTTTTTGCTGCCTGAGGTATTCACTAAACACGCAGTTGGTTGTGGCCATCTTCAGGATGTACTCATAGATGTTTGATATCTCATTCTGGACAGTGGTTCTGACACTCACCAGTCCTTTAATGGATGACACAAGCTTCAGTGTGGTACTGAGGGAGGTTATTGGCCAGTAGTTGGATGAGACCGGTCCTTTCAGGGGATACTTGGGGATCTAACGGTTCATTCGTGCTGCCAGATGCTGGGAAACCTTTCTTGGATTTCACTTGCACGTCACTGTGCATGCCACAGTTTGACAGGCCAACATTTATTAAGAACCCGTAGTGATGTGTGGGCTGGATTGAATTTTTGCAAATGGCTGGATTTGGACACAGCTGCAGTTCATGCAGCTGCTTCTTTTCACCAGCAGGTGGAGAACATGTTTCAGTATTTGACTTGTTTCTAAGTTCTTTTTGTTCCAACTTTACATGCAATTGCTATCAAATTTATGTAAACAAACATCTAGGGTGAGTTTAGAATCCCCAGCGAATCCAACCTTATGCATGTCTTTGTGCTGTGGGAAGTGGGAACAACTCAGAGTGTCAGAAGAGAAGCCAGAGAGAGGAAAGAGAGAGAGAGAGAGAGAGAAAATAGTCCAAACTAATTAGAAATATACATTCTTAACAAAAACAATTAAGTACTCATCATGACACAGATTGAATGATATATTACTATATGTAACACCAGTTTATTAAAGATGTAAATAATGTTTTAATTTTGGATGATCTACTTGAACTATTGTATAAAGTTTAGTAAGTAATCATAATCATGATCGTGTCATTTATAACACTGAAGAAAACTCTGAAATGTGCCTCAAAGATATTTTTATTATGGTTTTGCTGAGCAAAAATACTTTAACCCTAGTCTCAAGCAATGACGTTGTTCGATACGGAGAGTCTTCGAGTTGTCAAACGTTTGTCGCCCTCTACAGTTCTCGAGTATGTACTAACAGAAGAGTGGGATTTTTCTGTATTCATGGTTATTAACTTGCTAGATTGCCTAGTACAAAATCAGTGTGTACAGCCGCATAATTACCACAAACGTCATTCTATTTTCATTCTGGGTCAGCAAGATCCATAACAGTTAATCTTCTAAAAGCCTAAGTATTATGTTGGTGGCGACGTTTCGTGATCGATTGTCTCCTCTGCATCCTTTTAATGGTACGGTCCGTTGCCTAGGTGCTGGTAGAAGCCAATTTACACCGCCACGCCTGTCCAAAGCCGTCCGTATTTACTCTAAAAGGTTTGTAGAACTTTAACTTTGCACTGTATGCTCAGCTTCGCCGCCTCTGAGAAGTTAGGGTTAAGTAGGAGTCTTTAGATATCACAACAGTCTACCATTTGCTGCCAAGCGGCCAGTGGTAAGAGCTATGGCTACCGTTAGCGAGCTAGCGTTAGCTCAATGTGAAGTATGCCTTGGTAAGTTTGGAACGAACTTTGCTAACTAGCATCGTGTGAAGTCACATTTGTCTGTTTGTATACTATGTTACTAAAACAGCTTGTCTTGGTTAGCGCATCTGTGCTTGTTACATACCTCTGACTGGAGAGCTTGCCAAAAGAAATATATTAATATCCTCGTTTGCTCCTCTTCGTCAGACATTTTGGAAAGAAAGGTTAGCTGGGAAACACAGATGTTTCTTTAAAAAAATAAGTGATCCTCGTCTATTACTGGGAAGACACTTGCACTGTTTTTAGTGCAGGGAATTTTCATAGCCCTCCCTGCTCCATGAAATCTTCCTAAATGTTGGAGAGGAAGCTTAAGGCTAGATCTCTTATCCTGACCATTTAAGGAAGCAGCAGATAAAACATAGCTCATCAGTTCGGAGTTTTGCATAGCCTCGGGTGATGCAATGTGTGTCCACTGCTAAAATGCCTGTGCCTGTCGCAGCGGAGGTAGATAATCTCTAAGCTTATGACTGTCTGTCCTACCTGGCAGCACTGTTCTAAAGAATTGCGTCTTTCACAGAGAGGACATGATACTGGATGGATTACTCCAGCAATGTGAATGCTGAAGTTTGAGGATCTGCGGATCTCTGGCGCATCATTGGAGACTGAGTTAGAAATGTTGTGTGAGATCAGTACCTCGACTGATGGAGATATAGTTCATCCCTTACAGACGCCGCTGTGCCAAACTTAATTTGTAAAGATGGATAATGAAGAGGTAACACAGCATTAGCTACTTTTGAGATACACTAACCTATCTGTTATCTGCACTATGTGCTGACCAGTGTAACTTTTCCTCAACTACAGAAAAACTGTAGCTAAACTAGCTTTTGGGACAAATAAATCTTGCATGCACAATCACCAGTAGTTGAATTTCTAAACTTTTAACCGTTTAGTCCATGATAGCATAGATCAGATAGTGCAATGTTTGACTACAACAGGTACATGAGACCTGATAGCCAGCCTGTGACAATATGCAGGATGTTGTTGGAGCCGTGACAGCTCCCAGAGTGGTCTGCAGTCTGCATGATCCCCGGCTCCAGTTACCAGCCCTACACGTACAGTATTGAATTCTGCAACATGTGTCTAATGTCACATCATTGTACCATATGTCACTGCAAAAAGATATACCATTCATCTTTATGCGTAGTCTTGTAGTTAGCTAGCAGCAAAGTTGTATAGAAAAATAATCAAAATTGTACAATATAGTAGTTTCTACTTAAATAACATTAGCAAACAACTAATTATAATACCTAAAGCTGGACATGCATAGACCAGGTGGCTTAAAGGTCTTTTCATGTATAAATTCTTAAAAGCTGCAGGTAAACATTGCATTAAAAAAAAACTATGATAACTGGACCTTCTCTGGACCTTCAGGTGTTGACGGAGCTGGACAAGATTTCTAGGCGGCTCCAAGAGGATGGCTTGTTGCCAGGGGCAAGTGCAGAAGAGAGGCAGCACCACCTTTGGCAGCAGCTTCTCAGCAGTGAGGCGAAGCTTCATGCATCTACCCAAGAGTTGCAGACCCTACGTGTGCAGCAAGCCAATGAGATGAAGGAGGTGAGACTCTCCTTTTGTTGTTTTATTTGACCAACTTTCATCATAGAGTGACCCAATGACGTGTAATTAAATGCCCAAAAAGGCAGTCTGGAAAGAACGTGTCACTTTTCACATGAAGTACAATTCTGAACACTCACATTCTTGTTTGTTATGGGTACAGGACAAATCGGTGTCACCGCTAAAGTATACTGCAATTTTTTTTGTCTGTCAGCTGGAGAGCTATGTTGCACATATTCGTGGGCTGTTAGAAGAGCGAGAGGGCCTGGCTACAGAATATGAAAGACACAATGAACAGCTGCAGCACGAACTTGACCAGGTTCAACACCAGCTGGGTGAATTTTTCTTGTAGTACAATGTGTTGGCATTTTTTCCTTTGTTCTATACCGTAGCTTTGCCTACCAGTGGAAATTTACTTTGTAATTACTATGTTGCTGTAGAGCATCATTTGTTCTTTTATGTTTTGTTTTGTTTTTTTTGTTTTTTATAATCTTACATGACAAACTGCTGACCAGAGGAAATCCTCCTTTCTTCTAGAGAGTCAGAGCAAGGAGGTGGCAAAGGTGTTGGATCAGGAGGACCTGGTGGACATGGGCTTGACCAGCCCCAGTGAGATAGTGGCTTATTTAGTGGTGGAGAGGGCCACACTGCTGGAAAGGTTGGAAGCTGCTGAGAGGAGACTGGAAAGTCAGAGTCTCAGTGTTAACTTGAAGGACGTTGACCACCAGGTGAAGGGCTGACCTATGTAAATCAGAGGCTTTATTTGAATGTCAGTTATCTAGTGGGAACAAAGTAATTTTGAAATGTTTTGGGAGCCAATGGAGTAAAATAGTTTGCCCAAAGGTTTCATGCCTGTAGTGAAAAGCAATGGTTTATACAGAGTCTGTATAAAGTAATGCTAAGTAAGGCCTTGTCTCTTTGTGACATTTGGACAGGAGCTTATTTGCCACACGAGGGCGGATGACCTGAGGCAGCAAAGGGAGGATCTCCAGAAGACCTTAAATAACACAATAAAGGTGAAGTGACCTTCATTTTGCCCTGGCTGAGTTCCATGTCCGAATAGTGTTTGGTGTGAGTCTGTATACAGTGGTTTTTCCTCTCAGCAGTGCTCATCCCAGAGTCCGTGGAAGAAGCTGTTTGGCCTTCGCAGGTCTGGTCAGAGCAAGCACAGTATTAACCCTGTAGGTCTCCACTTTATAGCTTATGCTAAGTAACTTAACACTGGTATTTTGATAAAGAGTCAAATTCACTGGCTTGTTTCAGAGGGTCACCACTTTTTTAAATGTTTTCCACATTAATAATATACCTTGTTATCTGCATGACTGCTGTGCTGCAGAGCGTTGCTTGTTTCACTAATACATCTAGAAATGCATTTTTTTTTTAGAGGTGTCCCTGGTTCTTAATGGTTATGCTGCATTTGACTGTCTACCTGGACCTTTGCTGCATGTCATACCTTCCTCTAACCTCATCAATTTCCTGTCTGCGTCTACTGTGGCTGTCACAAAAAAAAAACTGATTTAAAGAACATAATTTGTCACAGGGCAGTGATGGTGTAAGATAGGTAATATCACGTGTACTTTTGGTCCTCCTGGTCTCTCTGTGCAGGTGAATGCTGGGATATAAATGTATAACTAATTTCCCCTGCTTTGTTCCAGGCCTGCAGAGATGATTACTCTCAGTCTGAAATTGCATGTCTCTCACAATTGCATGTTGGGTGCATCTCCAGTCTACCATTGCTACCATTCTTCTTTCCTCCCCTTTCTACTCCTGTTCCAGTTGTTAATCCCTTATTCCCTGTACGTCAGGCCCACAGTGAGGAGATTTCCCAAGAGCGAAATGAGCGTCAGCGACTGGAACGGGACTTGGAAGAAGCATCCAGGAGGCTGGCGATGGCTCATCAGGATATCCGCAGACTCACTAATGAACTAGATGCTGCCAAAAACAACAACCCAGACCCAAGCAGTATGTTGCAGTTACAGTATGGTCCTAAATTTCTGCACTGCACACACATCCTATAATAATAATAATCAGTTATCTCTTTTTTATAGTCATAGATTTTGGTAACATACCTCATTTTTTACTTTACTAAATGATACTATGAATGGACACGAAGCGTATTTGTGCTTTTAATCTCAGGAGCTGAGCTTCAAGAAGTAGAGAACCTGAGGAAGGAAGTGGAAAATCTCAAACACTCTGGTGAGACAGATCGGTGGAAACTTTTCTGAGATGTGTTTTTTTTTTTTTTTTTTTTTTTTTTGTTACTATTTTGAAATTCAGGTGGACAAAAAAATCAACATGTAGATATTTTTTTTTATCTCAGTATAAATTGTGCTAGTTTAGTTTTGCTTGTATTTAATCTGTTTTTATATTGAAGGAAATATAAAATAATTTAAACTTAACTCATCTATTTGAAAACAGATGATAAAAAGACCAAATTGTTGTTGTTTTTTATTCTTTTAGATTTAATTAATTTTAAGACTTTAGTCACTGTTAGAGAGAAGCTACTTGTTATTCTACAAGACTGAAGTAAATTTTTTTCATTATATAAATGATAAAAATATTTCCCCTTTGCCTGATATTGGTGGTGTTTCAGGTGAATGTGTCATTTTCGTGGAAGCTCAGTTATGGAGGCTGGCTGCGACACTTTCACAGTCATATGAAAAACAAAGTTTTTTACAGGAGTTTATGATTGGTTCAGTGACTGCAACATTATTCCTACACCACTATGCTTGACAGTTGCTATGAGGTGTTTGTGCTGGTATGCTGTGTTGTTTTTCACCAGACGGGGTGCTATGCATTATGGCCAGGCATGTTTACTTTAGTCTCATCTGGACATTTTTTTTTTCAGAGGTTTTGTGCTTCATTCGAATGAAACTTTGCAAACCTAAGACGGGCCATTTTCTTTTTTTTTTAGAAAGAAGAGACTTTCTCCTGGCAGTCCTTCTAAACTAGCATATCATATTCAGCTGTTTTTTATTTTTAATGTGCCATCATAAACTTCAACATTTAAAATGCTAAATGAGGCCTGTAGAGACTGAGATGGAGCTCTTGGGTTTTTTGGAATTTCTCTGAACATTAGACTTTTGGGGTGAATTTGATGAGGCATGCACTTCTCAGAAGACTTTGGCATTGTTTTAACACATACCTGCTCTAAACCAGAGAAAACAGCTACTCTTGCTGCTTCCTCTCAAGAGGTTTCCACAGTGGGTGCCTCTGCATATTTGATTTTTACACTGCTCCTTATGCAACCCTCAGGGGATTTGAAGCTCCTCCTGAGATCAAACTGTGGATCTTTGACTTGTTAGACAAATGTACTACTACTACTATTGCTACACTGCAAACTGCCAAACCTTCTGCTTTTATAGATATGATCACATTTGCTAATCTCTATTTAATTAAGTACGTTTGATTATCAGCCCCTGGCTGCTACTTAACCTTTTAATTTCCGTGTAGGCAGTAAAGGTGCACTTAGTTTAGTTTTTCACATGACTGCAGTTGTAGATAGATTTACTGGATAGTAAATATAACTGTAGTTTAACTTTTGGATGTCTGCACTAGTTCCAGTGATTCTGGACAGTAAATATAATTGTCACACATAACCAGCTGACTAAAAAAAAAATCGCTTTTAAGAAAGTGTTTTGATTACTTTTAATGTTAAAAAATGTGAATACACTCAGGTTTCTAAACAAATTTACTATACTTTACACCTTTGACCACCTGCCCTGTGCAGTGGCAGTTCTCCATAGGTTGTATTCTAATTTTTTAAACACTGCACGTGTGTGTGTAATCTCACATTAATACATTTTTCATTAACATGTTTTTTTTTTACCCCACAGATGTGATGAAGTTGCAGCAGGCTAAAGAGCAAAATGACAAACTCGATGCAGAGAACAGAGCTCTGAGGGACAGAGTGCATATTTTGGAGTCGGAGAAGAAAAATCTTGACCAGGTCAGTATTTACAAAACTTACTTATTAATTTAGTTATGACAGAAGCTTGGCACTCACTGGTGTTGTATTTTGTTTTTTTACTTGACAAAGAATGATGCAGCCAAAGAAGATGGAAAGGATAAAAGTGTTTGCAGTGACCAACAAAACAATCTGTCAGCTTTATCAGCTCAAGAAAAAGATCACATTCACAAACGGTAAATACCTGGATTCCTTGTTAACTACATTATAATTAGTATTCACAATCTGCTCTCTCTGACTGTTTAATTGTCACTTATTGACGGTTAGGTGTCATGAAGCTGTGGAAGACGGGCTTGTGCAGGTGAAAGAGCTGCAGCGACAACTGCAGAGGCTGCGCAAGGAACACGAAGAGCTGGAGGAGAGGAACGAGGAGCTGGAGGCTTTGCTGGGGGAAGCCCAGAATGCTAGCAAAGAGGAGAGGCATCGCCATGAGGGAGAACTGGAAGGCCTGCGAAGAAGGGTACTTATCAGAACTGGTTAGGACATGTTTCACTAGACCAGGGCAGCCAAACTCATTTTACACTGTGAGGCCACAAACAGCCTGTAAAAATACATTTGTAAAATTAAAGCCTGTCGTGTAATTATAAAACACTTTTTTTTTTGGATAATCCACAGAATATTTTTTTAACCATGGACCCTTTGTAACAAACAATCAAATAATTATAGTTTAGTTACTAATTTACCTAATGACTAATAACTTTACATTTCTATGCAGATCATAAACCTGGAGGCAGAGATAAAGAAACAGAAAAGCCAAGAGAAAATGTTGCAGAATGGAGAAGAGGCCAAAACCACAGAGTCCTACTTAAAGTTGGTAAGAAATGCCCTGTAATCATTACACAATAATGTGGGGTCAGAATTCAATGACTCGTGGAGATCTTAAGTACATAAATTTAGAGTAACTAAAGTAAAGCTCACTACAAAGTATAAAGGGGTGTGAGTGATGATGTGGCATGAAGAACTTTTGTGTTTTTTATATGTTTTTATGCCTGTTTCTGTTTTCTTGTCTCACCATATATGTAGCACCTAAGGAACGGTGGTCAAGAGAGCCTGGCTATGCTTGAGGCTCGTCTGACTGAGGAGAAAGACTGGAGGAAACAGCTGGAGTTGGACCTCAGTTCTGCACAGGCTGTCCTGAAGAAAGAGAAAGAGGTAAAAACTAGACTTTTGCTTTGTGTGAAATACAGAATAGGAATGCCACAGGTACACAGAAATTCAGTTTAGGACTGATGCAAAGAGTTATGGTTGCATTTTCAGAATGTTTTTGAAAATGTTACAAACTAAATGCTACACATGTGTTCTTTGGGTGTTATTCTTCGGTTCTTTACACCAAAGGCTTTGCAGATAAGCGAGCGAGAGCGAAACAAACTGAGACTTGAGAACAACAGCCTTCATATAGAATGCCAACAGGGGAAAACGCTCATCAAGAGTCTCACCCAAGTCAAGGGGGAAAAAATACTTCTGGAAGAAAAGGTTTGTTAATTTTTTCATTTGAACCGTGATGAAACTGTCACAGTCTTTCTTCAGAGGAAAATGGTTGTAAACTATAAATATTTTGGCAGAAACAATTCTTTGGTGTGAATGTTTTTAAAAAGTGAAAATACCCTGCACACAGTACAGCTTTAGAGCTTTTGAAAGCAGGTGTGCATAATACTAAAATAATTTATAGTATCTATGAAAAAATTGCATATGTACTTCATATTGAATGCACTACCAAGAGACTGGGGATTTAGTTAATTCAACTTTATTTATGATTATGGATATATGGGACGTTCATGACAGATAAGACGTATGCTTGAGAAGTTCAGCCTGTTTTCAGCTGCTGTATATTTCAGAATCAGAATCAGAAGTCTTTTATTGTCACACACAAGTTGCCCTGCAGCGAAATTGGACAGTTCCCAGGCGGTCTCCCATCGAAGTACTAACCAAGCCCAACCATGTTTAGCTTCCGAGATCAGACGAGATCGGGTGTGCTCAGGGTGGTATGGCCGTAAGGTTTTTAGAATTGGATGCTAGCAAAACCTATTCCAATGACACCTATCCATCCAGTGCTGATTTTCCTAGAACCACCGTTTGCAAAAAGGTCAGAAAGCAGAAAAAAAGTGGATTATTTAGATGAATCCTTAAGCTCCTTCTTAAGCACCACTGGCACCGTCCAGTGTCCTGCTGGAGCTCATCTGGATCCTTGGTTTAGATAGAAAACAGTAAAGTTTCAATGTGAAACATTATGGCCTGCAGATACACCCAGTATGAAGGCGCCATGGGGATCTGTGAGGTGGACAGAGACATTGACAGTGTTAAATATCAGCAAAATGGAGCTTCTTGCCATACATTAGGCTCAACCATGAAGTTTTTCACAGTGAAGAAGATAATTGAGCGCCCTGGGGGTGAAATGAGAGAGAAGAAACTTGAAGCAGCTGAACCCATCTCTTCCACACCTGTTGACTTAAACTAGCTCTTTGCACCTTTGCTTGGATGATAACTGTATGCAGGCTATGATGCATATGATAAAATAACAAATATATTTGTGTTTTTTGTATTTACTCTAATAAAAAGTGAACATTTCTTGAATAGAATTTCACTGATTATAATATGAAACAAATGTTTTGTCCAGCTGCAAATTGACTGCTTCATGATTGTTAGTTTAATATGCTATAATTTTGTATTACCTAACTTCAGACCCTTAGCATTGACATAAGGTATATCCGACTCTGAAAATTAAAAGTACATTTATTAACTAGTCTCTAAATGATGTACCCATTTTACAAGACTTTTTCCAGGGCTGTAAATTACATGTCAGTATAAATATGTCGGTATGAATTTATAGCATGCATTAGTTTGACATTTACACACCCCAATGTGAGTTTCTCATCACCTTACTGTCTTTAACTCTGTGACTGTCAGGTCTCTCAGATGGAGCGTGCCAATAGCAGACTCCAGGGAGAGCTCCAGTGCTACAAAGACCGTAAGCAGACCCAGGAAGAGCTGAAGGAAAACATGGTACACGTCAGCCAGCTGCAGGAACAAGCTGACCGGTTTACTGCTGAACTTAGCAGCCTCCAGACAGCATACAACAGCCTGAGGTTGATTTTTAGTTCCAGTGTTACAGTGCTAGATAAGATAAGAAATATTTTATTCATCGCATATTTGGAAAATTCAAATAATATATAGTACATGTATGTTATTTATGAGATGTGGATTGAAGTGGATCATTGTTGGATGACAACTGATAGCCCGGCCTCAGTTGTTACTTGTACCTTTTTTCATAGTCAGATACAAGATAAGACTGGAACGCTGTAGCTTACTTGGTTTGAATATATGTGAATATTTCCCAGAGATGAGATGGCTTCTGAGCGGATGCAGACAGTAGAGCTACAGGCCAAGCTAAGCTCCAGTGTTCAGGAGAAACTAGCAGCAGAGGGGAAACGGGAAAGATTGGAGCTAGAGATCCAGCGCCTCCTTAAGCAGCTTCAGTGGCATCAAGACCAACTATCCACTACAAAGGAAGCGCTTGGCAGCAGCCAGAAGCCCGAACTGCACATAGCTCATTTTGAACCTAGAATCAGTCCAGTGGAAAAAAGCAGAGAAGAATGCTTGGCTCAGGTAACTGGATTGGTTCCTTTAGGTGGGGTTAGGGTAAATGGGGTATTTGTTATGCCAGAACTCTAGAAGATGGATCTAAATGTTTTTACTGTTTTCATTGCTTTCATCTTTGGGGCAGGAGCTGAGTGATCTAAAGAGTAAACTGGAGAAGGATGGTCAGCTGGGTTTTGAGCACAAAATGGCCCTTGAGGCTCAGGTGAATGAAGCCCAGGCACATATTAAGGTACAAATGAAAAACAAAAATCTATTCTGTATTATGTAACTGGCTCCTTATTGCTATAATTTTCATATTGTAGCAGCTGCATTAACCTTTATGCTTTAAGCAGCAGACATCTTAATATTCTTATTAGTAACTTCAGCGATCTTACTGAAGTGATGGCTGTGAAATGCAAAAAGCTGAAATTTATGGCAGTCCACCTCTCTTTTGTGTTGTAGTAATAATAATTATAACAGTAATAATGTCGTAATTATTTTCTTCTTACTAACTCAAAAGCTTCGGGTGGCTTTCTTTCACTGGTGTCCCATTAAAATTACAGAAGGGCAGATTGTGTGACAGCCACATCTTACTTGGAGACACTTGACTACTTCTGTGTATTTACAAAATCAGCATAAACATGAAGACTGACTATAGTGTCAATCTTAAGTCCCAAGATTCGGTTCTGAACCAGAAGACAGAAGAAGCTAAACAGATGAAGCAAGACCTGCAGAGAGCCCAGAGCCTGTTTACCTCAGCGGAGAAAGAGTTACGCTATGAGAAGGAGAAGAATTTGGACCTGAAGAGACACAACACACTGCTGAACCAGGAAAACCTCAAGGTGAGTATTCCCCGAAACCCTCTGTTTATCACTTAATTTACTTATCACTTCCACATCTTCATGTTCAGAGGTGTCCAGATAGGAAGCAATTCACAGCAACATGTTGGCCTAAGATCGCTGGATGATTTTAAAGCGATGATGGGAAAAATAACCACGAATGAAGTGACTACCTATGAAACTGGTAAATGCATTTGAGCGTTACCTAGGCAACCATAGCCTGAAATCTCCGTTATCAACCAACCATCAGCTACAAAGTGATGCGCGACATGCAGATTGCTTTCTGTGTGGACAACCCTTTAGTCATTTTAGTTACTAGACACTAATCATTATGAACTGCAATCAACATGTACATGAACACTCAACATCTTTATGTTTGTTTTTTTCCATCTGGTGTCCTCCCACATGTTTTCTCAGCTTTGTGCAGAACTGAAGCAGGTCCAGACAAAGCTGGTACAGATGGAGCAGAAAGTCAACGGTCAGGCGGCTGAGTGTGAACAGCAGCAGCAGAAAATCAGGCAACTGGAGCTGGGACTGGCTCGTAGCTCCGCAAACTGCAGTGCCGCTGCTAGTCTGCAGGGGGACCTTCAGGCTGAGAGAGCACGACTCATTGCTGCTGACAAGAAGGTTAGCATAACTGGAAAGACTCTAATCTGGTGTGAAATCTGGATCGCTTGGTTTGTCAGCGTGTCAACTGTTATTAAAGGCTCCAAGTGGTTTTATTCGACAGTTATGTTATTTTAGCTGTAGTTGTTCTAATCAGTGAAATAACCAGAGACAGAATACAGAGCCCTTAATGGAATACCCAGTCTATGACATGGTTTGGTCTTAAGCAAATTAATTAATCCTCTTCTGAACCTTCTGTAAGATGAAGAAACGGTTGGCGGTCAACATTATTTGCCAACATTGTGGAGTATTTTTCTGTTAGACATCTTTAGGAAATCCTGTCATATTTTGTTGATGGATGTAAAGTTAAGAGCTTTTGTTTTTGGTTCTGTTGTGGTCTGGAAGGTCTTGGAACTGCAGCAGCAGCTTAAGTCTGTCCAGCACCAGCTGCGTGTGGAGGAAGCTCGCACAGGTGAGACCAACCGCTTGGAGAGGGACAGCAGGGATCTGTCTGATGCCTTGTCAGCTCTGAGAGCCCAGCAGCAGGAAGAGCACATCACCAGGTCACACAAAGTGCAGCACAGCTGACACTGTCCCTTTTCTTCACCTGCTATTTATGAGCTTTGAATCATCTTTTTTTCTTCTTCTGATCTCCTCTCAGGAAGCTGTTAGAACAGCGTGAGGAGGAGCTGCAGCAGCAGGTTCGCTCCCTGAGGCATAAGGAGGCCTCACTGACCAGGACAAATGCAGAGCTCAGCCACCGTGTCCAGCAGCAGGACACCCGTTATTCCGTCCTGGAGGTTGAGCTTAGCCAGGCTAGAGAGGTGGTGAGGAATGGTGTGCCATGCTTTCTAAGATCTGCTGTGGCGCTTCAGGTCTCGTTGAACTCAAAGCTTTCCCTGAAAAGTGACAGTTAAAACATCACTCATACCAAGTTTTCTACACACCTTTAAAAGGAGTGTGTTATTATGTGTCTTGTGTGTTTGTTTGTTTGTTTTAAGGCGCTCTGCTGACACCCCATATCAAACATTGTTCATGCAATATGTGTCTTCTGTCACTTCTTCTGTTTTTGTTAAGATTTTAATCCTTTGCTGCAAACCAGAAAGTTTTGACAGTCAGCTGCTATACACGGCACATATAAAGCTTGATTGTTAACAGATATTTAAAAAACCTGTTGTGTTGCAACCAGTTTGTTTTCAGTGCTTCACTGTGTTTGGCACGATTGTACATTTTATGTAGTTGTAATATCTGTTGAAATGTATATGTTCTGTAGGTAAAAGACAGCCAGGTGTCATGTCAAAAGCTGCAGGAGGAGCTGTTGGCAAGTCAGCAGGACTGTAAAGGACTGCAGGACGAGCTGCAGCAGGTTCTCCTCCAACTTGACCTGCATGTCAGGTTAGATGCATCTAACAACCATAATATAAAATAAAGTAAATCGTTATTATGTTACTTTAATCGTTTGCCTTTCTTGCTCTCAATCACCTCTGCTCCACCAACCAGAAAGTACAATGAAAAACAGAGTCAACACAAGACCAAGCTGAGTCAGGCCAAGCAGGTGTTTCTAAAGGCGACCGCACAGAGGGACAGCACCATCCAGAAACTGGAGAATGACCTCGAGCTGGCTTCCATCCTTTCTCAGAAGGTTAAACACATGAAACAGAATGCTCACTCGTATATATTCCTGAAGAGATGTGAAGCACTGTAGAAAGTTCTTCAAAATCTGTTTTCATCATTTTTTTTCTCTTATCTTCTGAACTGTGATAGGACAAAGAGAGGATCCAGTTAGTGATGGAGGTCAATGAGAAGCTTCTGGAGGAGAAGAGGGAACTGGTGCAGAAGATTATTGAGGCCGAGGAGATGGGCAGCAGGGGCATGAAGACCGCCTCAACAGTCCAATATAGGTATCCTCAGTCACTGTTTACACATGTACATGATGCAGAGCAGTATGAATGTTACCCTTTTCATGATTTACCAGAAGTATAAAATACTATTTGTAAACTTTGAGTTGCATAATACAGCGCTAAGAAATCACTTTTACTTGTACATATGTTGACATGGTTAGAAAGCTTTGTATTTAGTATTTAACACGACAAAATCATATTTTTTGTTGTTAGCCTGAATTTTTTTCTAAGGATGTAAACGACATGTAGGGAAAATTATTGTGAAATTCTGAGTCTGAATATTATTGTGTTCAAGGGTTAACCTCTTAGAAGTGGAAAACAAACAACTGCAGGACGAAACCTTGAAACTGTCCAATCAAGTCAGTTCTTTAGAGCGCGCTCTGAGGAATGTCCAGTCACTCTACAGCCTGGAGGTAGTTCTTTATGCATCTTAATGTGGGATATTTTTGCAATATTTTTCTATACACATATTACAAATGACAGGATGGATATTTGACTTAATGACTGATTCTTTTTTATAAACAAACTGTAAGACTGTAAAAATATTTCTCAGCTTATTGTATTAAAAAAAAAGATGTTGGCATGTTTGATAATAAATTTTAAATGATCAACAGAATGCCACAAAAGTGCTTCCCACTGATGCTCTCTCTGACAGCATCCTACTTACATCTGCACTAAGGTAAGACAATTTTAAGAGAACAGCTTGCTGACCTAAAATATTGATTGATATTTGCAGTTTGGGAAATTTTCATATCATCTGTGGTTTGGCATCAGTTTGACGTCAGGTTCTGGTAACAAATTGGACGTGCTGGATGCAATCTGTCGGTTGAAGGTGGGCGAGGGTGTGCTGGCGGACGACACCCGGACACCTTTCTCCACACACCAACTGTCAGAGCAGGGATACCTGAATCTCACTTCCCCATTGATTCCTCCAGCCTCTACCAGAGGGGTAGAGGAGAGCCCTAGTAGCAGTGACCAGGTATAAGAAATGGTACCATGTCTGTCTTCATCTACAAGGAAAAACCTGTGTAGAAGTACTGAATATATATTATGTATAGAATCCAAACGATCTTTGTCAAAAGAGTAATAATAAAAGGGAGCTTCCACTACATTTCTGCTCAGGGCGGTGTCTATGTTGTATGTGTTAGCAGATCCTTCTTTGGCTGGGAGGTACATATATATATTTCAAGCCAGATTTTGGACCAGAGGAAATTTTGGGGGGTTTGTAAAAAATGCCTGTGCTAGTGTCAATACAATATTTTTATTACATATTTTCAAGCGGGCATTATGTAACAGGAGATTTGACTTGGTAGCTGAAGAAGTAAAACGATTTTGTAAAAAAGTTTAAGCCGTGCATAGACAGCAGTTAGTTATTTGCACCAGCGCACCAAATCAAATCGTCGATTAAAAGCCTCGTGTTGGCTCACGGGAAAGATTGTTTTAGTGTATATGCTTAAGATCACATTAGCGCTTTTCACGCTAATGCAGTGAATGCCTCTTCATGAGGAATATTTGAATGGTACTAGTTTAAACTGAGCACTTTATTAGACGTTTAACTGGTGTTTACATTTGGTGAAAGTGTAATGCTGTAGTGGGATATTAAAGGTATGCATTTTTCCTCAATTAAATTTAACCTTGGCAGTGTTCTGATGCTTGTGAGCTCGAGCGTGTGCTGGTGGATGGTGCATGGACACTTTTCTCCACACACTAACCATCAGAGCAGGAAGTCTCTCTTCCACATTGATTCCTCTAGTGTCTACCAAAGCCACAGAGGTGATAGTAGTGATTTAATGTGTCAAAGACATTTTTAAAAGAATAAGCATTTTACAAAAATGTAAAAAATCGTACTGATTTTATATCAACTATAAAGACAGACTCAAGATAGACAAGGTGGACTTTTTATTTAATAGGAGAGCCATACACTGATGGTAAACTTGTTCAGAGATGAGTACTGGCTACAATGAGTGCTTCATTTGCTATTTATAGTTTGCTTATAGTCTGCAAAGTCACAGTATTCAATTTTTTTTCTCCATTTTAACTTCGTTAACCTTTTTTTTTTCTGTTCTCCAAGGACTCGCTGTTTAAGGTATTTGTGCTTTAGTCACGAAGACGATCAGCAGTAAGACTTTAGTAATTTCCACATGGCATTAAATACAGGTTTTGTATCCACCGTTATACAGTGTCTTTGATTTTGTCTTCAACGTGCCTGAAAGGACGAAGTGTGAATAAATCTGATAACAAAAACGACATAGGAGCAATGAGATGTAGTCGCAACTTTCACTGCTGTTGTATTTGTACAAATGCATTTTTAAACAAAGCTATTTTCATAAATAAAGACTAATAAATAAACAATGCTTGTTTTTTTTTTATTTCCCCTACATTTCACTTTGTACTGTTCTGACTCAGCAAAGGATGCAAAGCTGCTTTTATTTTTACACTGATAACACTGAGTTTAACATCTCAGCAGTTGTTTCTTTGTATGTGTAATGAATGGAGCACATATGTGTATCTACTAAAAAATCTTTGAAGCTAAGTATCTTCCACCTAAAGGTCAGAGGTCAAGTTTTCTGAAAAACTTGTGAGTGCAGTAACTTGAGAACAAGGTGATAGACGTGGAAAAAATTGTTGGTACCTTTCGGTCAATAAAAGGAAAAACTCACAATGGTCACAGAAATAACTTAATCTGACAAAAGTAGTAATAAATAAAAATTTTATAAATCTTAGCCAATGAAAGTCAGATGTTGCTTTTCAACCATGCTTCAACTAAATTATTTAAAAAATAAATGCTTGAAACAGGCCTGGACAAAAATGATGGTACCTCTAGCAAAGAATGAAAATAACGTGACCAAACGGACGTGTTAATCCAAGGTGTGTCCACTAATCAGCATCACAGGTCAGCAGTCAGTGGCCCTATATATAGGACTCCAGGTAGGCACTGTGTTGTTTGGTGACATGGTGTGTACCGCACTCAACATGGACCAGAGGAAGCAAAGGAAAGAGTTGTCTCAGGAGATTAGAAAGAAAATCATAGACAAGCATGTTAAAGGTAAAGGATATAAGACCATCTCCAAGCAGCTAGATGTTCCTGTGACTACAGCTGCACATGTCATTCAGAAATTTAAAATCCATGGGACTGTAACCTCCCTGGATGTGGCCGCAGGAGGAAAATTGATGACAGATCAAAGAGATGGATAATCCGAATGGTAACAAAAGAGCCCAGAAAGACTTCAAAAGAGATCGAGCTGAACTTCATGCTCAACGAACATCAGTGTCAGATCGCACCATCCGTCGTTGTTTGAGCCAAAGTGGGCTACATGGGAGATGACCACGGAGGACACCATTGTTGACATGATAGTGAATAAACTGTATTGCAATACCTAACTCCAAATAGCACTAAACAAATGCTGAAATGCATGTTACACAATAAAAATTAAGCTGAAAAAAAGACAAAGTAGTTGAAACTAAAATGAAATAATCTGATCTAAATGAATGATAAAGTAAAAATAAACAATAATATTAAATAAAGTATTAACAAGGATATTTTAAATGATTTCAAATGCTTCCCAAAGTGTTTTTACTAAATATTATATAGCGAGGCTCTTGTGGTGTGAGCAGCTCTGTCAGCGGTTTTAGTGACATTTCGGCCATCGCAGTAACAGGAAGAGAGCTGTAAACAGGAAGCCTTAGTAGGTGGTGAGCATCCTGCAGGCCACAGATGGGCTGTAATAACAGTTAAAAAAAAAAAAACAGCTAAAGGATCTGTCATAACCTGGTTTATATAATAAGAATACAAACCTCTGTGTTGAAATGAAATAAAATGATAAAGGTTTTGACAAATACTTTTAAACTAATAGTTTTTTTTTCAATGCCCAAGTCATTATCCTTGGCAATACATTATTAAATACCTTTTTAACCATTTAACTTACCTTTTAACTTAACTGATTCCTTAAAGTGCATTGCAGCAGGCAGCCATACACAGTAATAGTTTGGTATTAGAGAAATAGACACGTAGTACTGTAGTACCTCTTTATTCCCCTGGGTGGCTGTCTCCATTCGACTATCTCAGTAAACTAAACCTTTTTTAAATCATCCTCCAGCCAAATAAGTTTATTAGTGAAACATAATTGCTGCTTAAGATAGATCACTTCCTAACAATAGCCAAGATTAAGTGTTTTATTAGATTGCTTTAATGTTTAGATCAAAATTAGGAAATCTGATAGTGTCATATATCTTGTTCATAAAAATGGCATTATTCAGACAATATTTCTTGTCAGTGTCTCTCACTCGCTGCACTGTGGTATAACTATGTAAATGTATTCTGTGTTCCTTTGAGATGATTGACAGGCATCCCCTGAATCCTCAAACAAGGAGAGATATTATATATGGGTTATTATACGGGGTGCAGTGAGTAGAGAGGACTAATTTTACCCCCAGGAGTGGAAAGGCCGTGCAATTTACATGTCCTGCCGTCATGCTTATAGCAAGCTTAGTAGCCAGTGGGATTTCATCGGTGGGCTTTTCAAGATCTGACATTTGTTCTTACTGTCAGCTTTGAATGTTATCTGAAATATTGGACAGTTTGAAAGGTTTGTATGTTGGATGCTTTTGCACATACATGTCTCACGCTCATAAACAAGGTTATAAACAAGTATTTTCATAAATTGGTTTTATCAACAACAAAAAAAAAAAAAATAGAGATATGTTTGACTTTGCATTCTCAGCCATCCGAACCTCCTTTCATCTCCTTCACGTCCCCTTTTATTCCTCCAGTGTTTTCCCTTTTCCTCTCGTCCTTGGGAATTCAATCATGGAATAGTGTTGCTGGAAACCTTTCCTCTATGTATTCATGTAACAAGGCTTGGCTGGTGGGTGTTATTGTATGTCCTTGAAATGATGTAGATGCTATCAGTTTCACTGCTGGCTGTGAATGTTGAACGTGTGAATGAGGTGGAAAAAAAGATGGTTCGGTGTGACTGTAAGTGAACAGGTGACGGTGCTGATGACTGGAGTTGTGAGAAATGCTGAGAGCTTCAAATAAGGTCACCTGCCAATGTTTATGGCCGTATTATTCCTTTTCTACTGTCCTCAAATGCAGGCTTATAGATGTGGCTACGTAGCTGTGAATAACATCAAATTTATAAACGCATAACATGGACGGGGGGAATTTTATTTTTTAATTTTTTTCAGGATGTCTAGCTTTCTGAAAGCTAAATATGGACCTGTTTTATGAACTATTAAAGAAAATGTTGATGTAGTAACAAAGATATTAAAAGCTTGTACAACCTAGGTTCTACAGCATCATGACAAAATCATGTGACAATCGTGATAAATGGACATAATTCACCTCATCTTGTGCTCTTGTGCCCCAAAACAAGACTCTGAGCCACCTCTTGACCTCTAGGCCCCTCCCCTGTAAGATCTGCTACTGAATGATGTATTGCATTGTGCATTAACCTGCCATTGACCTCTGTATGCTAAACCCAATTGCCATATTATCTCCACTGTAATGTCCCACTCCCAGTGAATCAGATTTTGTCTCCCACTTTACCCCCGGGCTTAAAAAAAAGAAGAAAAGTCTCAAATGAGAAGAATTGGGGGGTTGTGGGGTGTGAGGGGTTGGACTCTGACTCACCAAAAAAGTCAGGTTAAAGCACACACTCAAGAGCTCCAACTGGACGGGGAAGATTCAGGTGGGGATGTAAAGCATCATTTTCTGATTAGAAACATAATTTAACCCTTTAGCCCTGTCCTCTCTGACGGACACCCGACACTAATGTGCCCAATTATTGCCAGCTGGCTTGACAAATAATTACTTTTCTTATTACGATCAATGTGTTTGACCCACGTGTCCGTTTGCTGTGCTAATACCAAGAATAATGATAATCCCTGTGATAGTGTTTTGAAGTCAAAATAATACTAATGCCTGTAATGATGAAGCATGCTCGCAAATCCCTTCCCGTCATCCCATTGTCTCCTGTGGCGAAGATGCTGGCCCCCACGGCCCCATGGGATATCTGTAATGTATTCAGCCAGGCCTTGGGAGTAAAATGAAAACAAATGTGGTGTAATAAAGGAGAGAAGATGAAGCGATTCTGTGATGATGCTCTCTACTAGCCTTATAAATCAAAATAAAAGTGGAGCAGGTCATATGTGTCCCCACCGTCAATGGATACACCCTCACCCACCCACACACACACACACACACATATATAAATATATATATATATATATATACTGCACGTGTATGTACATATGTGTATATATATACACATGGGTGTGTGTAGTCTCACATGCGTACAAAAGAAAAGAAAAAATCAGAGGAAAAGTCTGTGGAACGCTGTTTTATTCATTTTCATTTTATTACAACAGACTACAAGGTTGTATTTATCATCCACACAGAAAACGAAGCTCAGTTGCTCTCGGATTTTTCTTCTTAACACTTAACCACAAAACTAGATCTCCCCCATTTTTAAAAAAAAAAAAACCTTTATAGCAAAGTGTTTGTGGCCCATTGTTTCGGTCGTATGTCATTCGCGATCTGCAAAGATATTTTTTTCTTTTCTGTTTTTTATTTTAATGTTCAAGTTTATTTTCCTGCCCCTAAATTTGAATTATTTTTAGATGTCTAAAGAGGTAAAATTAGCCAGTAATTCACAAGCAAAGATTAATAGAAGCACCCGGAATCGTGAATTTAATTTTGTGCAGTATAAAGGTTTTGTCTGCTTCTCTATCCCGTTAATCGTCTCGTGACCTTTTGAATTTATCTCGCAATCAACCTGCAGTTTGGAAACCTCTATTACTGTAATTAAACCTGACTGGAGCTGATGGCAGCACCGCTGTGTGCCTGTAGGGGCTGCTGTGGTGTCGGTGTACTGTATCAACTGGAAGGTTGATGATGGTTACAGTAGCAGCAGCAGCACTCATTATACAGGAAATCCAGAAAATTAAAATGTGGGGGGAAGAAAAGAAAAATCTCTCAAACAGCTGGCCCATATTTTAATCAGATGATTGAAGACTCAAAAATGTATTGAGAGGACGAATATAGTTGATTTTAAAATTGCCACCCTAATAAATCCGTGGCTTCGTTTGCCAAGTTTTACGGTCCTAAATAATATTTCTTTATTCTTCTTTATATATATTTTTTGCAACATTCCCAAATACAAGGTCCCTTTCAAACCTAGAAAGTCTGACAACACATTTGAGGCTTCAGCTGACAAGGGGCGCTGCTTATTACATGGATAAAGAATAGTAAACAAAGGGTACAATAAATTATTGATGCCTAATAAGTTGAGGGCGAGTGCACTGAGGTTCCTTTTTTTTATTATTATAATTTTCTTTATTTCTGGCCAAGAATAGAGAAAGCCTCCTGAGTTGTTTATTTCCTTCCTCCTTTTCTTTCTTTTCATGTCCTTCTCATTTTACGAGCCATGAGTCAACACAGCACACGTAAATGATATTTTGACACAGAGATCCATGAATAATGTATTTGAATTTACTTTTATGCTAGAGTTAGACCCCTCTAAGCACCCTCCTCCCCCTCCTCACCTTACCTTTTCCCCCCAATATCGGTTCCCCCCTTCCTCTCAATCCCCTTTCCTCTTCACCCGACCCTCTGCCTCCCCTCTTCTCTTCCTCTCTTTTCACTATTCCTCCTCATCAGAGCTCAACCTCATTTCTCCTCTAGGGGCCCCTTCCTACTCTTCTCTCCTTCTGCATGTGGTTGCTCTCCTCCTATACATCTGCCAGACAGCAGACAGGAAACAGTATGGTATCTTTTTAGCACTCAAAATCACATCGGTGTTTCCTATCCGGGTCCCACGCAGCTCACTGCTCACTGATAAAATTTTATGATCGTGACTTCAGGAATTCGAACAGACACATGTGACTTCAGTAAGCTGGACAAAGGTAAATAAAGTCAAATGAAAAAAGAAGCATAGTTCAGCTAGTTAAGATTTAAAGGAAATTAATTTGCTAAAAAGTGATGATGCTGGGAAGTGGGGAAGTGGCTTTAGCATGTTACCCCGCACTACATAATGAAGGTTTGTAAGGTCAGCAAGGCCTCCGATGAAGCCAACGGCAAGCATTGATTCAGTTTCTAAATTAATCATCCATAACTTGATCTGTTACAATAAAGTCATCAGCAGCCTGCATACTGCATGATCAGCAGCAATCATTCTTCCCTGCCACGCTGCTGATGTTTAGCCTAGGGCCCACAAACTGCCAGACACGGCTGTGTTTTAAAAGTAAATTAAAAACATTTATTCTCCTGCTAAGCTCCCTTGTAGTCATGTCGAACAGAGGAAGAAAACAGGAAGGAAGTAATGGTGAAGTTCAGGATCCTCTGTCCGTCTGATTGTTCTCTCCATCGCCATCACTCCCAGGCTGTTTCAGCTCCTCCACCCACACATCATTATTATCATCATCTTTAAGCAAAGCCAAGCATCCATGTAGCCTTCCCGTTTTTCTTTAAACTGAACCGTCACTTTGATCAGAAGCCTGTCTCAAAAGAAAACACCCTAAAATATATTGGGTCAAAGATGAGAAGTTACATAAATGAATTTGAAATACACACAAAGCTTTGGTGATTCAACAGTGACTAAAAAAAAAAAAAGCTCTCAGGAGAAGTTTTTTCAGATTAAACTGAAGATTGAATGCACCGTATATCGATAGTAGTCTTTGACATTAAAAAAAAAGTTTGGGGACACCCTGATCCGCACCATAATCCAGATGGTGATACTAGTTGCTGGCTGCGGCCTGTAATCTACTTACTTTACACTACTGAGTAATACAGTCCTCATCCCTTCGGCGTGAAATCCCTCTGCTGAGAAGTGGCATCCAAGGAAGCAGGGATGAATAATCTGCATCATCCTCTTCGCCCACAGAGTGGTTCTTCATTCATAATTTACTGCCACCCCATTACATTTAATGAAAGCCACTGACCTGAAAACACAGAAGGAATGAGTTTCTTCAGCTATGGCATCGGGCTTGTTTCCGTCTGCCCTGCGCCCGCTACCTCGTAAACATCAGTGAGAGAATCCAGTGTCAACGCCGGGATCTGATGTCCTTTCTGCTCGTGCTCATGGGAACATGAGACTGACCAGAACTTCTAACTTCTGCTTCTGTGAAGAAGTGTAACATCATCTCAAATATAATGCACATTTATAGTTCATTTTTAAAGAACAGAAGAAGTGTAACATATATGCAGCTGTTTGATATTCAGTTATCAAATCTGAATTGTAACTAACTGTTGAACACATGGATGACTTATGAGTACTAAGCCATAGGATGGGTGGCATAGGGTGTTTTTGGCACCATCATGCAATGCTTTTGCAGGGTGTGCATGTGTCCATGAAAAATTATAAATTTAATGTATTAAATTCAGTTATACACGGCTCTTTTCTTCCCCCAGCTGTGACCCAGAAACTGCACCTTTCTAGCAAAGTGCAAAGAAACAGTGATGCATTCACTTCTTTTTAAATTGTGGTGTGTGCTCACATATTTGTGTGTGTGTGTGTGTGCAGCACACAATTAGGGTACCTTTTGTGCTGGCCATACATTTTCCTGGGCTCAGGCCTGTTTTAGATGGCATCCTTTTGTTCTTCTGTATGATTGCATTGTGACAAACAATGAAAACAGCTTAATCCACAATAACCAGTAAATAACAAGTGTATCGCCCTTTTCCTGCAACACCCTGCCCTGAAAACAAAAGTAAGAGTAAGTAAGAGCGTTTTAAATGATGTGCGTTATTTGCTGAATTTTAAAGAGAATGCATTAATTTTTTTTTTTTTTTTAGGTAGACCCAAAAATAATAGTTATAAATATAAGTTATATAACCACCTTTTTCCCCATGTTTTTCCTTTTATTTCTTGGAATATGCGACCAGTTTTCACATTAAATATACAGTATAGGCTGTTTAATCACAGCTAAATGCATTAGTCACTGTGCTGGCCTGAGGCATTTGGGGTGCATTCACAGCGCATCATTTGCTGTGATATCTAAAGCTACAATATCCCTTTAAGCTAGTTTAACTGTCTGTACTTCTTGCTGCTGTTAAATGCATATTTAACAGACTTTCTAGTTTCTTCTGCAGAGTTATTCATATCAAGCTTTTCCAGAGACACGTGTGTCTCACACACACACACACACACACACACACACACACACACACACACACACACACACACACACACACACCACCCAACACAGCCATCCCCCAGAAAAGAGTTAAAAAGTAGAACAAAAGGAAGAAGCTCCAATCTTGTCAAAACTATACCCATCCTGTA
>VUQR01034998.1:85767-95852 GCA_015108515.1 Hemichromis elongatus | reverse complement strand
TATCACTGTCCCCCCCCCCCCCCCCACCCCACCCCCACCCCCACGCTGGAGTGGACTGAGTTTCCTGCAGCTGAATGTCAACAACTCAACATGTCCTTCAGACCTATTTTACATCATTAGTGCTCTTCGTTCAGATGATGCTGTTACACCATCAACCTGTGCTGTATATTAGTGTATATTAGTGTCTGTTGTATTTCCAGAGACAGCGGTCGCGTTGTCTGATCACCATGAAAACACACAGTTTCCGAAGTGAACTAAGGAAATCTCAGTACAGTTACCAGAATCAGACTTAGTGATGCAGGGCATTAGAGGATAATATACCACATTGTGCAAAAGCCTTGAGCAAAAGTCTGATTAGGAAAACTGGAAATAGGTGCAGCAATTTTTTTAAACATGTGCAAACATAAATGGAATTACATACATAGATAAATACATAGAAACATTCTAATAAGCTTGAAAGTCAGCTTTTGATATGATCACCTTCATTCTTCAACACATTCTTTTTTTTTTTTATGGATATGTGGTAGTGTGTTTGGGATCACTGACATGCTGAAGAATTAAGCCATTGTCAGTCAGATGCTTCCCAGGTGGTACTGTATGGTAGATCAAAATCCAACTATACTTTTCTGCATTGATAATTTCTTCAGTTTGGACAAGATCCTCAAAACCACTGACTGAAATGCAACTAGAAACCACGACAGAGCCTCCACCATGTTTTACGATGATGATGGTTGCAGACACACTGTTGTACTCTCCTGACCTCTTCCATATACGCACTAATTTGGATTCATCCCTCCATAAGACCTGTTGCTACCGATTGTCTTGTGTAATTTACCATACAGTACCTCAACTGTTTCTCATTGTTTCCTTCCTTAAGAATGGCTTCTTGACAGCCGCCTTGAGACCATTTCTGATGAGGCTTCAGTAAACAGGAGATGGCCTGCAACGTCTTCCATTTGTCCAGTTCCCTCATATTATTTAAGGATACACTTGCTAAGATATGCCAGGTTTTCATCTAAGAGCTCTTTGGGATTCATCTTGTTGGTCCAAAACTACTATTAATACTTGTCAAACTGCCTAATCTTTGGAGCTTATGGGGAACAAATAATGTGTTTTGCAAGTAGTTGGTAGTAACAGCCTAAACGTACAATTTAAAGTTGATTTTATGCTAAGTCGTCTGTTATGTGTTGACACAACACTGGTTTATCCCTTAAGATAGCTACCTTTTTCATACTTGAGTTATTCATTTAAAAAAATATTCCTCTTGAAATGGTCACATTAAAGAACTGGACTGAAAAAGAGTGAAAAAGCATGTCCAAAGAAATACTGGAGAACTACAGCTCAAGAACACTTTAACAGATTGCAAGAAAGGCTGACTCCTCTGAAGCAAGGGATCCATACAGTATATTTAATATCAGTTTCTAAACAATTGTATTTATCTGTATATATTGATTAATTATTAGAAAAACATCTGGACCTGCTTGCGTTAATGTTAAGGCATTAATAACAATACAATAATAGAATATAATATTCTAAAAGAGCATACTCAGCATAAAATGCTTAAATAAAAATGACAGCTAATCGTCTTCCTGCCTTTTAAGTATTCACTCTCGCATTTTGCAATCTTTGCCTGGCTACAATCACACATAAAGCAACTTTTTTGCTTATGCTGGAGCTACACTGAAGCTGAGTGAATTAAAGCTACAGCTTGACTCCCCGCCCCCGTATACCTCCTAATAAAACTGATTTGCTTTGGCATGTATTGTTTTGAAAAATAAATCAGTTGACTCGTTCCACTTCATGCGCTCGTGACATCATTTGTTTCCCCTCTTAACTCAATTATTGTCACTTAGTTCATCTGTGGGCCAACAATGACCTGTAGCTACAGCATGCAGGGCCCTTCCCACTCTCTGCAGCACGACACAAACGAGTAGGTAACAGTTAATGCCTTGAGCTTGTAAGTTTGTCAGAGTTAAATGCAGTGGGGAGTATTACTCGCCTTATTTTTCTGTCACCCAATCCTTTTTTGCCCGCCTTGAAAATAAGCTTTAAGGTAATTGTGTCATTGTGTCATAAGGCACAGGAAAAATGTTAATCCATTAAATTGTATTCTATGTTCTGTTGTAGTGCAGAGCAACACCACCGGATTTTGGAAAGGTGAATTATGAATAATTACCTTTGATCTGCAAAGCCTGACGAGTAACATTTAATTCTATAGCCGATCAATGAAACTAAGTCTTTGGCCTTTTCTTCTTTTTGTCGCAAAGATCAGTTTTGCAGAAGGTGCCAGCATGTTTATTATCACATTTACAAAGATAAGTTGTATGTTACATCAGCTGTACTACCAAGGTCTTCACTTTGGTTTACTTCAGTTTAACCTTTTAACCTTTGCTGCCTGACACTTTCATCAGTAGCTGAATGCTATGGCTGGTAAATAATTTAGGCTTAAACATGAGAAGGACCAGATGTTACTGAACGCACACATTTGAAAAGGTCTTTGTTGTGTCAATTAGTTGATTAAGTATCATCTACTCCCCTGCAGTAGGGAAACTTGATCTGTTTTTAAACGGATTCATATTACAGGGGCAGTAGAGAGCAAAAGAACAGCAGCATTTTCAATTACATGTCACCTTATTTGACTGACGGTGAGCCACCATTTGATCAGGCTTTTACTTTAATTGCTTGCATTTCATTGAGCAGAAGTATTTACGGTAGAATATAATCAGCGAGGATTCAGCTACATGTTCAGAAAAAAGTTGAAAATGGCACGCAGCGATGATCGGGCCCTTTTACCTTTTGTGCCAGGGTGCTACACAGCTACTAGCGGGTGGGGGAGGGGTTAATTATGGTCATGTACATGTCTTCAGGCTTCGGCTTGGGCTTATTAATGTTACACAGAGGTGCAATATGTTTGCCTACGATCGATCGAATGGGCGAATCAAGGCAATGTCCCTGCTCTGCCAAGATTCAATTGTGGCCTGGTCCTTTGAGGCATGTCATCCACAGTCTCTTACCAGCTTTGCCTGTTTCTGCCCATTCTGTATCTGTCCATATCAAAGCACAAATAAGACAACTTCCCGTTAACTGTAGGGGGTGCTGTAAAAGTGACTCAGTATTGATGTGTGTAGGCTGAAACGATCATCAACCACATACAATATGAACAATGTACGCTGTATTGCAACCACAACTTTATGTTTAATGGTGTAGGTTCCCGGTTTCAAGAGTTTCTAGACCCTGACATAAATTTCCTGCCTTTTAGTTAAAAATTCACAATTCACTGTGCTGTGTTTTACATGAATGCAATCAACAGCTACATCAAAGTTTTTAACTTTTGCCAGTAGGTGGCGCTATATCTTTAACTGAATATTAGTTTTGAATGTTAGCATAGCAATAGGAATACCTTAACCGTGCTGCTGGGAAAACAAATGCGACTCTTTAGATCTGAATCGCCGCATAAGATAAGATGTTATTACTTAAACTGCAAGCGTTTTTAAGAGCAAAACACCCTGTACAACACGTCCTTCCTGTTTAGGTAGTGGTTCCTCAGAGGAATTGTTTGTAGGTCAAGGTTACTTACGGTTACTGAATTTTCCTCCAGGGGCACCTTCAAGGGGGGGAGGGGGGCACTGACCCCTACCTACCCTCCACAAGAAAAAAGGTAATGCTGGACCCCCAGTGGCCCACCCTGGCAAGACTTTCCCATGCTGGAAATAATTTTAGTAAACATGAGCACGAGAGAGAGTAAGACATCCTGCATTGAGTTCAAACATTAGCTTTTTATTTTGAAAAGATAATTATCGATTCAAATTATTTGTTTTTTATTTGTACCCATTATCAGTGATATCAACGTTAATAGCAGGAAATAAATTAGGCATATAATTCTTTTTTTTATCTCATTTTTGCCATATTTTTAAGTAACCTATATTTGACAAAAGCGTAATAAAACTGAAAATTATGTTTTCCATATGCCACCCCTATATTTTAAGTGTCGGTCCCTATATGGCCACCACTATGAAAAAATTCTGGAGGCGCCCCTGTTTTGCACATGTAGCAGAAACATACCACGATAAATAATTTGTTGAAATTAGGAGTAAAAGCCAATTAGTCATTTTGCCCCACTTTTGTAAGAGACATGCAAAATGTCATGACTTTCGATGATGGATACTTAATACTTAATTTACCATTTAAAAAAAAAAAATCAGTTTACATGCCAAAGACATCCATCAGTGTGAAACTGTGTGAAATCAGTATTGTTCAGAACCAAAATACTGAATTATCTTTGTTAATATTATTTAATGACAATGAAAATTTAATGGATGGAAATGACCAACATGGATCATACCAATCACGTTGAATGCATTCAAAGAAAACTCAAAGTCCTCTTAGAGAACTGAAAACCTTTTTTGTTTGTGTTTTAAATGTTTCTTCCCACACAAAATTCAGACTTCCCACACAAAATCTCTTGGATGCCGACAGTGGATGTGATCATATGCGGAACAGAAGACAACGGCGGTAGAGAACAAGGACACACGAGTAAGCTCTATGCAGAGTGTGAGTAAGAAACAGCGATGGAAAAAAAGGCCTGATCCAAGCCTTATGATGACTGCTTCAGCCCAGCAGGAAGTCTTTATCCTCCTAAATATTTAGTAAGCACCTGATTCTCAGCTGATAGTCCAGACCTCGCCATATTAGGTCAGGGGCATCACAAGACTTGATCCTCCACCATCTGCCAGAAGGACACACTTCAACAGCTTCTCTCTTTTTCTGTCAGCTACTCAGGTACACCTGCAGGAAGGAGATTTTATTTTTTATTTAACTTCTTTTTCTGCACAGAACCAGATTATCCCTGAA
Organism: Hemichromis elongatus; assembly: GCA_015108515.1. NCBI lineage: Eukaryota > Metazoa > Chordata > Actinopteri > Cichliformes > Cichlidae > Hemichromis > Hemichromis elongatus. The sequence continues at coordinate 91,001 of VUQR01034998.1, read as the reverse complement.
ACTGATGGAAGATATGTCACCTGTAAATTTGCAAAAAGAAAAAAAAAAAAAAAAAAGAAATCCTTGTTTTGCTGATCAAACAAATTTTAATCCAAAGCACTACAGATAATAACTCTGCATAAGTTCTATCAGTAAAGCAGGAAAAAGATGTTCCAGCATAACAGTGGACACACGGTGGTTAAAAAGGGACGCGTTATACAGCAGATGTTAATTGGATTTTTAAAGGTCAGGTCTCCAAAGTTGCATTAAAAACACTTACTTCAAGTGGTAATCAGGTTTTGAGATTTATAACTGAGATTCAAGCAACATGTGGTGCAGTTTTGATCTGAGCCTCTTTCTTCCAAAGAAGCGGTCCCTGCTGAGCGCACTCAGTGAATTATTCAGCGTTGCTGGGACAGGTCCTTTGCTGTTGAATTTTTACAATGCAGTGTTTTAAAGACACCACAAACATCAGTTCAATTAGTCCACCCCTACACTGGAAACTGGGACTCTTTCCTGAATGTAGCTGATCAGGCCGAGCAACTGCACATATGCATTGTGACAGAGCCACGTCTCTTCATAAGAGAGGGAAATCAGAGGACCAAAAAAACAACAGAGAGAGAGAGAGAGAGAGAGAAAGAAGTAAACTAATGGAAAACAAAAAGGTGACCATACAAACATTGTTTAACGATGGAGTGAGCTAGGCAGCCAGGCAGAAATCCAGCATGATAGCTAGATTCATTATATCTGGCAACACAGCAAAGCTTAACATCGTGAAACACACGGCCCTGAGTTTCAGAAACCAAGCCATCAAGAATGTTACCAAGCATGCAGTCAAAGTGAGCTCATGAAATGGCAACTAAAGGTTATTAACAAACTGCCTGAGGTGCCGCCGACCTTGTGGTAGAAACTATTTAGCTTTGGAGCACACTTCTCACTTTTTATCACTTTTACCAGCAGGGTAGCCAGTTTGGTATGAATTGATGGATTTTATTTGTGATCTAATAAGGCACACATAACTTTCTACCATTTACTGTAGTCTTTTGAAGTCTTATGTCTGAAAATGTTATATTATTATTACTGACACTGTAATAAAACTGCTTAGGTTTACATAAAAATGAGCTAAAGGCATGATTGGTTAAAATGAAGTATTTTACAGCATTAAACGCATGTTAAGAATCTCTATTTTCTAGCAGTGAAAAGCTCATTTTACATACAGTCATTCACACAACCACTGTAGGCCATTTAATTTTGAAATACATATCCTTTATTTATCCAGGTTAAAAAAAAAAGTCTGATTGATATTAAAAATCTATTTTTCAAGAGAGATCAGGCGAAAAAAAGGGCAGCAGAAATTATTAATATAACAATAGGTTTTAATAAGCTGCTTGGTCGAGCGACCTGTGGGATTTTTTTTCTACTTCTTTTGAGGACCTTCATTTTCAAAGGGTTCAAAATAGGGCAGATGAGTCTAGAACTGAGGAGGAGAGTAATTCCAATTTTAACCCAATTAAAACGGATCTTTTTTAAAAAAAAAAATTAAATATAATATTTATTTTCAACAGAAATAGGCCAGGGTGGCAGGCTGCCATTTAATTTTTGAACTATTCAAACGGGATAATTGTATTTAAAAGACATTGACTGCAAATACAACATAGAGAAGTCTGTTAAGTGGTCTTTGGTGTTACCAAACTAAGGGAGTAGTTGTTTTTAACATTATTTCATATCTTGGGAATAAAAGTTAGTCAAATAAAAATAAAAACATTTCTGTTTGTTTTGCCTTGAGCACAATGCTGCAAACAAACTCTTTTAACCAAAGTGAAAGTTAGGGGTAAATATTGTATTGGTCTTATTAGGCTTTTATTGTAGGGAACTTTGAGGGAACTGTTGTTGCTTGTGTTTTGATGATTAGTGTTATATATTTACATATAAAACTAAATTAAACTCAGCTGAATTGACTTGATTAAAAGCAATAATACACTTGCACTGACACCATAATGCAGTAAATAAATGTCTTTTTAGATGTTTTTCTTCTTCAGTCACAAATATGTCACAATGTAACTACATTTAAAGTATTACAGAATAGCAGAATCACTATACAGTGATGCCATACCAAGGTGTCCCGTGTATAGTAAGGGTACTGTGTGATTCCCACTGCTACAAACAGAATCACAGTATAATCGTAGACTACAGGTGAGACTGTACTGACATCACAGTTTTTTATGTGGTGTGACCTTGATAAGCGCTACAGCTTTGCTCAGTTATTTTTAATATCGTTTCAAAAATGCTTGAGAGCTATTGATTATAAAAGGAAGGGTGCCCACAGAGACTAGTTATAAATGGGGCCCAGAATGATGTGCTACGCCCCTGCTCAGCCTCACCGAGCCATTGATGCACTGTTCAATGTCAAAACAATCTTTCTGCTGTGTTTTGGAGTCACTGTAACTTGATACTAGCCAGTGGCAACTATTAACCGTCTGACTATTACAAACCTTTGTCTCTAATATAGAAATCTTTCAGTCCTCATACTGTTGAAATTATTTATGATATCTCTCAGCTGACTTGCATTCGTCAGACCCACTAGACCCTCAAATCTATCTAGTTATCACCAAAATGACACAAATGAACAGGAATTGATGGTAAAACTACAGGAGACCAGTAAAGACAAGCCCTTCCTTCTGCCTACCTTCACTCACATTGTCTCCAAGGAAGAAACTTGGGGGTGGTGCATGGTTTCATTCATCCTATATGCATAATTCCTTGTGTGGGTGTTCACCTAACAGATGGACACCCTGATCTAAATTATAATCAGGTTATCCAGTGAGAAGATGAACTGCTCATCACTGATGGACATGCAATTTGCATAAAAGTGCACACTACCTTCCAAACCCCCATTGCCTTTGACATGCGCCTTTACCTCGTGGTTTTTAGGAAAGCGTATCGCCAAAATCACACAAGACAAGACAACATGCAGGTGAAAAAGAGAAAGACAGACAGAGAGAGGAAGAGAGAGAAAATAATTCACAAGTGTCACAAGGAAGCAGTTCGCTTCTCTTGTGCCATTTGCTTTTTCATAAATACCACAGCTCTGAGTGCTGTTAATGCTTTGTGAATCACTTTGTTCTTGTTTGCCAGACAGTGTTCAGAAACAGCCTCTGGGGCTTGTCTACAGTCAAACAGGCTTTTCTTTCGCTTTCTCTGTTTTCTGTCATTTTTAAGTGATTGTAGACAAGGGTGAGGAATGTCAGCAACAAGCACCCGCACAGAAGTGTGTGTGTGTGTGTGTGTGTCATGTGTTGATGCTGGTCTGTTCTGGCACATGTAAGAGCTGTCACTTTCCTTTTCAATCACAACATCTTAAAAGTTTCCAAACTTGCAGGAAGCGGTAAAAAAAAAAAAAAAAATCTCATCTCTGACCAGTTTTCAAAAATCTTCGCAAAATATTATTTAAAAACTGGAAAAAAAAAAGAAATTACAAAGTTGATGCCAGAACCTGCTAATATTCATTAAAAACATGTATCACAAAATAAAAAATGACAAAGAAAAAATGTTTTTTTCCTTGGTTTTTTTTTTATTTTCTAAGTTTCCTGCGCTTGCTCTTTTGTACCATAATGACTGCATTTTCACAATGTTCCCCACCATCTGTGGGAATGTGATACCTTTCTATAGCTGAGTGAAAGAAGGGTGGGGGGAGGAAGTGGTGTTCTCTAATCCCAGAATCCCTCACATCGAATCATGCAAATTTGGTGCACTTTGAAGCGAATCCAGCTCCTACCATATGCAGAGTGAAAACAACAATCTATTATGCATGCATTGCACCAAGCTTATGGTAATGTTATTTCACTGCTATTCCTATAAAGTCAAATTTGCAGATGCACCACATATCTAAAGTTTCTTTTAAAATAATATTTGTCTCATTGCGGTGTGTTTTTGTGAATAACAAGTGTTTGGAGGTAGCTGCTGAGATCTGCTTGCGTTTTGCTATAGAAGTGATGCTTGGAAATTCGATGGGTGATATTTTCTTCTCCCAGTCTGTGTTTGAGAGGTTGTGTATATGTGTGTGGGTTTTTTTCCCCCCTCTTTTCACACAGGAGTACAGTCTGGATTCAAGTTCTTCTCTTCAGATATAATAGCACAATTAAAAACTTATTGCAATACAATGCCATTTGGTTTTCAAGGTTGCTGTCTCTTCTGAGCTCCAAGGAGCTTAGCATTCATTGCATCCTTGTCATGTTGATTATCAAATCAAGTTATCCAATCAAAAAAAAAAAAATGAAGTTAGAAATCTGCATCGACCACATACACAATTTTAATGACAAGGTATGTGTTTAAGCTCCCCGGCTGCTCATCGCAACATGCTGCTCTCGGCAGTCTTACATTTTTATTCCGCAAGCCAAAAAACTGTCAGTGTGCTTTGTTGCTCTCTGTCTACGGTTGGATTGAGAACACAACATCAGTGATATTTCCATTTGTTCAATGGATAATTAGGGCCCACGACATGCCAAGAATCATTTTCCATCTTGGCTCATCCTAATTTGGGGGAGGAATCATGCAAAGTGTAATTGGCAAGACGAGATGTGACTGGTGTCTCCCATGCGGATCCATGCTTTGTTACAACATGCAGTTCCTAATGAAGAGACCAGCAACTTTCTTAATTATGTTGTGTTGAAGGAAATCATATGCATGAGCTTTCATGTGGAACTAAAGCTTGCGTTGTTACCTGGCAATCAATTTAGATAGATAGATAGATAGATAGATAGATAGATAGATAGATAGATAGATAGATAGATAGATAGATAGATAGATAGATAGATAGATAGATCTTTTAGGTCACATTTCATCTTTTTTCTCAGTCTCTCTGAGCTTATCTAACTTTACTAAAAGCAACATCAGCAGGTTTGAGACTGCCTGGGTCAGTGTGGGTGGTTGCTTAAGAAAGGATTGCATACCACTGAAAGGACACACACACATATAGGCAGACAAGCACACTTTGCGGTGTACCTGTGGCAGTACTGTTATGAAAAATGACAGGGTGTCAAACAGTTTCTTGTTGATTATGAAACCTTTTCACAAACTGAAACAATGCAATCCTGCAGTTCTGCATGTGCCCAAACTTTGTACATACACAGTGAGTGCTGAATGTCAGCGAGTGTCTACGTGTCTCTCTACACAAGCACTGCATATTGATTTGGTTTGAAATGTTTTTATTTTTCTCCCAGTGTTGGGGTTACTTAAAAAAAAACAAACAGTTTTTC
>VUQR01034998.1:72134-85747 GCA_015108515.1 Hemichromis elongatus | reverse complement strand
AAACAGTTTTTCTGACTGAAAAATATCTTCATATTTCAAACTGTCTGACAGTTCTAGCATGATTCAGCTCTTTATTTGAGTTTAGAATAAAAGATATTGTTAAACCACTAAATCTTAAAAGGTTTTTTTTATGTCTCCATTATTTATGCTAATCAGTATGACTTATTTGGCATGCTAATAAAAATTTGTTTATAAAAATCTACTTGGCATAAAACAGTATCATAATTTGGCATTATGGTACATTTTTGTTTTATCTTTAGTAGGTTTTTTTTTAAGCTCTCTGGTTTTTGCACAGCATTGGTTTGAAATAACTGGGCCACCAACAGGTCAAAGTGATTTACATGTTAGATGTTACAAAGAGCTCTGGTGTGTAGAAAGCATATAGGAAAACACTGAAAAAACAACAGCCACACTCGCACATCCATTATGCACTCAAAGCCCTATGGCGTAAGTGTACACCTTATAAATCCGCAGGATTTGGGGAATAAAATTGTTAACCTACTGTTGAGAGTGAGTGTAGCTCTGCAGGGGCAGCTGCATATCATGCAGGATGAGAGGAGGGACGTGGGGTGGCTTTATCACTCAAACTGGCCTCATGGAGCCCGGTACTCTCTGCCAGCCAGACTCCAAGTTATTCTATGCCAGTGGAGCATTGATTTTCCACACTGTTAGCTCACATTATTCCCCCTTTCCTCAGAGGAAAATTGCTGGGAAGAAAAAAAAAGGACTCCCTGTGATCGATTGGTCCACTGCGCTACTGTATTCAGGTTACAAACTGAGGGAGATGAAGGAGGGGGGAGAGCAGGGTGGAAGGAAGGATGAAGATGGTGTAAGGAGGGAGGTTTGCATATTAGTCTTACTAATGTAAATATGGGCTATAAAACTATGACCGGGGAAAAACCGAAAAACCACAGTGCATAAGATTTATACGAAGGCATTTATTATTTTGTATTTTTTAGAAATAACATTAAATATTATTACTGAATAAAAACAATCAATTCTGCACATTTGTATGTAAAAATCAATGTGTTATTAAGTCTTTTGCCATAAACATTACAATGGCAGTTTTAATACGCACAATCTCCTTAAACTCCTTTAAAAAAAAAGTTTCAACTTGAATTTATCTAATAAATTCATGTAGCTCTAGATACTCAGAGATGTTAAAATATCTGCTGCTGTAATCTTCAATGAAAAGACCTCATTTTTGGCCACAGACATGTTACATGAATTATCCAAAAATACCAGATATCAAGCCGACAAATCCAACAAGCAACGGAACTGAAGAAAAACATGGCAACAAAGCCCGTCGGCTATACAGGGATGGTATTAAAATAGCTCATGCCATCAACAGCCAGTCACTCAGGCATTTATTAATAATAAATAATACTCTGTCTTCCACTTAGCCATTGCCTCCACTGGTTTTAAATGGTATACATTTTCATTAATGTCAGTGGGTTCTTCTTTATTGTGCCATCTTGCATGTTAGGTGAGCCATTCTCCCAGCCTTTTAAGAACATTATGTTAGCAGCAATGCACATGAACTCATTTTCTCATGATGGATGGGAAGGATGAGGAGAGGTACAATGGCCCATACAGCAGCTCAGGCTTGAGTGTCACAACAGGAGCCTCGTGTGGTTTTTAGTATTAAACATAGTGTTGTGTTTGACAGTCAGCCAAACACAACACTTTGGTTGAGACTGAATGTCAGTGAAAATTATTTAGTTATTAATTTATTGGACTGACATGAGGAGTGCAGTCTAATTTGCAGAGGTCCCAGCTTAAAAATATCAAGCTTTTCAAAGCAGTGCACTACCCTGCGAGCAGAATGAAATATGCATATTAATATATCAATAATTATTCCACGATGCTCTCGCTGTGTTGGCAGGAGTCTCAGAGATAGGTATCTCATAAACAACTTAAAAATAAATATATGATTTTTATGTTTAGACAGCATTAGGGATAAATTAGAGAGTACGGGAAATGAATGTGAGTGAATGTAATTTGATAGGCAAAATTTCCACATGGGGTCTAGAGTGGGCTAGCCTTGCTACCACAAAGTAAACAATATGTGATGTGTACATTTTGTAACTACAGAAAATGTATTTTATTTTATTAAAACAAATTCTTGCTTTACTTTAGTGTGTAGATTTGATCACATAAAATCTGGCCACAGTGTGGTACTCAAGGTCTTGCTTGGATTACCACCATGCAAACTCAAGAACTGAATGATAAAGCCAAAGTGGAGTGCAAAAAGCTGCAGTTCCTTCAGTGGCCACTTGAGGCTCCACGGACAGAATAAAAGATGAACTTCCGTGACATCGCTCACTGGTTTCTGAAATCTCAGTTGAAGCCTTTGGATGAGCATTTCCACGGGTGACATCTTGGTTGCAAAAAACAGATTTGACGAGCAGTGCTGGGTTGAACCCATTCCACAGTAATCACATTACATTTTTAAGTAACACAGTACTAAACTAAATTCAGTAATAACATTCCAGTTACAAATTCCTGTTACTTGTGTTACAAATGTTCTTCCGTTATCTGTACGCTACGCACACAGAAAGATAAAACTGTTTTTTGAGTAACAAATTTAACAATTGACTAAAGCATCATAAAACCAAAATTTACAAAGTACACTTAATTTACTTGTTAATAGGAATATAATATTTGAGCTCAAAGACTCTTTGCGCAGCAAAAGCTATCGCCATCTGGTGGCCTTCAGAGACCATGTCGATTTTTAGGCACTTCCTCGTTGGCCTCATTTTTCCACCAAAAGCTTTGCCCATGTTTTATACTGCCTTTGCTTCAAAATTAACTAATTACCCATTCTGAAATCCTCAGCTTTACTTTCAAGTATTTTAGTTTTATGTTACTTTAATCACTAAAGAGCAGGTATCTCTGTATGTGTGCAGTGCACCCACAGATTCCATGTATACGCTTGCAAATCAGTCTTATCAACCTTAGCTAATAGCTTAGTAGTCCACATTCCAAATGTCCAAATTTGGTCACCCCTGCTGCCAATGAGCATAAAGCTAAACTTGAAATCTCACAAAGAGACTCAAACTAACAGGGAGGTCATTGTGTCTACATCCATCTCTCACATTCAGCCTATGGTTAAACTTACATAAACATTTGATGTTGTTTGATTGAGATTTCCTGTTGCAATGAATAAATCAAGTCACACATTTTCTGTCAGTGATGAGGTAGCACCTTAATACTTGACTGAGCAGCATGTCATAAAGATTACACTAAATCTTAAATATTGCTTGTACTGAGGCAGAAAGTACACAGTTTTCTAAAAGCCAAGGAAATTTGTAAAATTGTGTCCGAGAGCATTGCTGAAGATCACCAGAAGATATCAATATTTTAGATTTGAATGTTAAAGTCAGCTTGAACCGCTGTCAATCGAAGTGACAGGAGTAACTATAAAACGCTGTTGTCTCTGAAATATGTAATGTACCTTTAAGCTATAAGATTAAATTTAAATAAGATTTAAGTTAAACAAAACTTCATAGAAATATTTTTCTCATGAATAATTAATTTAAATAAGTTATCTTTAGGGTTCCTTAAAACATTGCCAGCTTTATCTCTGTAAGTAACCTTGTTAAGACCAAGATTGCCAGTGTATGCAAATAATTCATTAAAGTTCACACTGTTCCAGTTATTATCTCCAGACACAACAAAAGCTAAATTTAATCTCAACTTGATCTAAAAGGCCAATAATCATTGTTTTAATATTTATCTAAATGGGGTAGTCCCTTCTTTTGGGGGCCAGGATGGGTGATAAGCATTGTCACTTTAATTACATCAAAGTAAATATTTCATATTGACCAAATCAGATCTTGTGGCTGAAACATTCTTGTAAATGGAATTTTATCTGTAGCTCGGGACCATTAGTGGCACTGAGTTCTGAGGCAGCCTAGAGGATGGTAATTAAGTCCACTCAGCCGTGACTAAACATTTTTGACATTTTTCCTAGTCTGGAATGAACTGTCAGTGTGCAGAGAGAGTAACCATCTTGTCACTTTGTGTTTGTATAAGAATAGCAGAAAGCTGGGTGCTGCGCTGCGAGTCCGGAGTTTCATATCCGACATTTTTCATTATCCGAAAAAAAAGAGGGAATGAAATGCAGAAAAAGAAAAAAAAATTGCAGTGCCTTAAACATGAGTTTTTCTGTCTTTTTCTCTCTGTGTGTGCGTGTATGTGCACGCGTGCGTGTGTGTATGTGTGCGTGCGTGTGTCTGTGTGCGAGACTGAGATAGAGTGAGAAGAAGAGACAGACTGTAACCCATTTCTAATTCTAACTTGCTTCATTTCAAAACAGTACTGAGGGAGGAGCAGCCTAAAATACTGTATGTGTAAAAATTCTGAAAAATGTTTTGAGCTCAGTCAATGCAAAGAAAAGTAGGGCACATTTGACTTTGCTTTGCATCATGGTTTGCTGATGGATCAAAGCTGTCAGTATAGCCCAGTTTCTCATGGGTGCTTTTGTTAGATTTTCTCTGTATTCATTTGGACCTTCAAGGTGTGAGTTAGTCTGTGTACGTATGTCCGTGTGTGCGTTTATGCGTGAGTACATTCATTAACTGAAACTGAGGTCGATTTCAACAAAGTTACTGCATATTGTGGCACATTTTGCATCTCATTTGAGAAAGGTACCAGGGTACTAATATGTTTCTCCTCTTGTGCTTGCAGATATAATGAGTTACAGTGGTATCGAAGACAAAATCCAGAGATAACAAGGTGACTTTGAACTTGCCTCTGAAGATATTCCACTGGCATCCTTAAGAAGAAGAAGAAAACAAGCAATGCCTTAATAGCCAATACAAGCATTCCATCAACTTTGGTATGCTTGAGTAAATTGAATACCCCTGCTTTGCCTTTTGTTCTAGAAAATGCATCAAATTGATTGAAAGAAGCAATTACGGTTCCAGGGAGCAGTATTGATTTTATGAAAGTGTGCAATTACTTTAATTGGAATAACCGTGTCTCGATTAGATGTTTGTAGTAGACTATGTTCAAAAAAAATGTCTGCATTGCATATAGTTGTTTTGATTTTGAGCAAATTCCATTTCCAGTGCAGTTCAGCCTTTGTGCCTGATTAGCCTGGTTATTTTTACATATAAGCATTTTTCTTGGAATTCAAAAGACATTCAGTAAACACAAGTTCAATGATAATGAAAGTCGGTGGGAACATAAGTGAAAATTCTTTTCATTGTCATATAGCTACAATACTGGATATGATATTTGCATCACAGCAGAAGCACACTGTGCTGTGAAAGTCCCCTATGAGCAAATGAGAGTTGTGTTTTATCCCTCAGTGTGTTGGTTGCCAGGTACGATTGCAATGCATCTTCTGTTCCAGCAATGCTAAGTTAGAAGCAGTAAAAAAGGGGGGAAATGAACAGTGAAGTCAAGCCTTAAATCTGGCTGCATACCATGTGACCTGACATGGAGCAACCAAATGAAAGAGAGAGACTGAGAGAAAGAGGGAAAAAAAAGTAAAAGAGAGAGAGAGAGGAGGGAGAGAGCAGAACCCCCATAAAACCATCACTGCTTTCAGTTCAAATAGGTCCTATCATCTCCATGACAACAGTCGTAATGGTAACATGGAAATATATTAATGTAAAACCATGGCAACGTTCTCCAATTGAATTAAGCAGCACCTGTGCACATTACAGAAGAAGATAAAAGACAAAAGGAGCCAGTTCCTGCTTGCCAAGCAGCTGTGGCTTTCAGACCTTAAAAACCCATCTACATTTCCTGAACACATTTGTTTTCCAATGTTTCTCTGCAGCAAATTACCGTAGCGTTGAGCAGTTTTTAAGGCTTTTCTGCCCTATTTGTGCAAACAGATGAGAAACTGGATAATTGTGTTTCTTTTTTCTTTTTTTTAAACCATAGAGTATAAGCCCAGCTCCTCTGCCAGAGTGCTGTAGCAGGATTAAGAGTATATGTTGTTTTGTTTTTTTGTTTTTTTGTTTGTGTGTGTGTGTGGGGGGGGGGGGTCACCATTAAATCACATAATGGTGGGGCAATCATTCGGATAGGTATAAGGGCAGGGTGTTTGTGCACAAAGAGACACGTTAGGCGCACAAACTCAGTACACTGTGCTCCCTTTCTTTCCAAACACAGAGTGTGAGAGAGTGAAAGTGCTTGTGTTCTGCCTTCTTTTCTGTGAGCTGAGCTAAAAAGAGAAAACATTATCTACATCACCATGCCATCAAATCTGATGGATTTTATCCCATCCCACCCCTCCACCCTACTCCCCCTCCCTCTTTCTTCTCCCTCCTCCTAGCCTCTCTGTTCACTGGTAATGGCAATGTAGCATTCTCTCACCCTTGAAAATATGAGTCTCTGTGTTTGTTTGTGTCTGTAAAAAAAAAAAGAAAAGAATAAAGAAGGGGTGAGGCTGGTGAGGATACACAGCCTAAGTGAAATTACTCTTAAAAGGATATTGTTGTTCCCTGAGTGTTGAACAGTGTGTTCAACGGCCATATTTTATTCATGCGAGCAGTCAAGTCCAACAGAGAGACCCATACAGTACACGTACTTTGACTCAACTCTGTCTGTCTTTGGAAGAAAATCGTCATCCTGTTTGCAAGGTAGCGTCGATAAAACTCTAATCTACAATCTCTCAAGGGATCCACCGACAAACTATGTTCTCCATTCTGCTTTCCAGTGTGCAACAATGCCACTCCTACCAGGCTGACACAGCTCCATTCTGTCATTACTAAGTGTGTTTAGACATGATAAGGCACTCAGGCCTCCCTACAGGCACCTTCACAACAATAGGTCAAAATTACATAACAGATTCTTTCAAATCACCCAGGTGTTTAATGCCGGCAAAAAGGGATGGTGGGGTTTAATAGCGCATCAACACTGAGCGAGAATATAGTCCTGATTGGCTTGCTAGCCAACACAAAGCACACCATTGTGTGTCCACTGCAATAAAACCTTGGTTTGACTTAAAGCATTGTACAGTGATGCCGATGTGTACTTCATGCATAATTGCAATGAGGCATGCAAATGAGCAACAACCTTTTGAGGAATTTAACCATTTTATCACTTTTTTCCGCATACTTTGTAATCACAGTCATTTTTCTCTACATGAATCTTCTGGCAGAGTAGGACTCAAATATTTTAGTCCCTTTAAAAAGGCTGACATGAGAAGGCATTGGGAACATAGCCTTGAACTGTGAGCTAAACTGACTAACTGTTTTGTGTGTTGGGTAAAATAAGAATTTGAGCAGCATTCAAATTCCTGGCAAAACTTAGCTGTGGATTTAAAATTTACTTTTTTACAAAATGTTTTGTCTAAAAAAACAAACGAGGCCACATTTGGAGTATTCCGCGTTTCATAGTGAAGAAATATATTACCTACCTTGCTATAGTTTAAATAGCTTTGTAGTGAAATTGCTTTACAGACACTTGTATGATCTGCTAACAAAAAAAGCAGTCCTCCCACTCTAGTGTTTTAAGTCTGCAAAGTTACAAAGATATACTGGATGTACTAGTTTTTCCCAACTAAAAGCTAAAACATACAAGAAGAGCTTGTATATTGTAAACTATATAAGTGAAATATTTTCCCATTACCCAATGAATAACAGAATCTCTTTTTGATTATTTGTAATATTTGCATGGCATATTTCCTGATCATCCCGTAAACGGAACCTTAAAACTGATATACTCTAAATAAAAATGTAACTTCTACCCCTCATTTATTAAAAAGCACTGTAGTTTGCATAATGTTATATACATAAAAAAAATACTCACTTGCTTACAAACAAATACATGAAGTTAAATAGAAATCTGAAACTATTTCAACGTGTCCTGCAAATTTGTGGTGTTTTTCTTATTTCAGAGCTTACAGGACTTGGATAAGGCCAGTGCAGGCATCATACTTCAACCCAGATAAAGATCAAGTATGCTTCATTTAATCAGTGGCTGGAACATGGAAACAAAAGAACTACTTCACTACCGTGCACGATAGAGATTACCTAGAATCTGCATTAAAAATTTAGATAGTTATTTATTGCTTTACTTACTCACTTCTATAGAAACTGATGGTTGTACCATATTCTACATATACAGATCTAAATAAATTAAGGATACCAGTATCTGTTATATGATATGAAATGATAGAAATATAACATGTTAACACACTCTATGTAAATTCCAAAAAATGCATTGACTAAATAATACAATGTGTTTATCAGTTATTATTTCTGCATGAAAAGATGCATGAATTAAAATTAGGCCATTTTTTTCCTTTCTTTTTTTTTCTCCCACTTGATAAAAACATATGTAATTTGAGCACTCAAAAAGAGTCCTAATTGCTCATCTGAAAGGGACCATGATTGGATGCTTCAATTTCTTTATATAGAAATGACTCATAATATCGCCGCCTGAACGACAAACAATTTTCCGTCAAATGATGCCGTGTGCCACATTGATTAGAAGTAAGAATAGGTCCTGTTTTCCTACATGTGTGCAATACATGCACTCTCTCATATGTATCAGATAAGATATGTCCATAAAAATAAAAAAAATCTTCATCGAATGTCGCCGACTTGTTGTGATCGCGCATACTAAACACAGGCAATCAAAAAACCTCTTTGTTTTTATTCAGACATTGTTGGCCAATTTTAATGATGTGAAAAAACAGTGAAGTAAGCTCCTGCAGACTTACAGTATGTTCTTATTTAGAATGAGAGCTGAAATGCTATAGGCAATTAGAAGACTCATAAATTTCCTTAAAATTAAGTGCTAAATGAAACATGGTCAGACTGACAAGTCTGCTCTCTTTCTCACTGAGCTTCTCTGTCTTCCTGCAACCATTCATGCAGAGGGGAAAAAGGTATACATGTCTCTTTTACCAAATCAAGAGTCAATGCATGTAAGCCCTGTGGTGATTTTCCTTAATTATGCTTCAGGCTGATTTGCAAGGTGGATGACACAATGAGGACATGATGTCAGTCAAGTAATATCTCAGCATTTTCCTCGCTGCTAGTTCAGATTTACAGGCGTGTGGTACTGTGTCTGTTATTGAGTGAGCATTTTCCTTGTATGAAGTAAGTCAGGAAAAACCCACACATGGACTTAATCTTTTAGTGGTTCAGATTTTAAAGGCTTACAGTCCAGCAACAGACTGTGGGAGCTGACCTCTGGGGAAACTAGGTCATGACCTCCTTGTCTGCAGAGCTGCACTAAGGACAATATACCACCACCTCTAATCTCTTCTGCTTCATAATGCATGGTTAAAGTTATATTCACAACAGATGGAAAATTACCCATCATTCTTTTGTAAATGAATAATTAGCATATTACTCTATCTAATGTTTGTACACTTAGATCAGATTGTTGACACACTCGGGACACACTGCTGGTTCCCATGCCCTACTATAATACGCCAGGTCAGTGCAACCTGGAAAAGGGGTCAAAGGTCAGCACTCCCGGACAAACTGCTTCACCTTAGTTTTCCTCAGGTGACTGCGAGTTGCAAGTAATAGTTAAACTCACGGCACCAGGGAAAGTAATTGTTTATATTGTTTCTCCTTCCTTTTAAAAGAGGAGTAATGACATAGGTCCATCAACAGTTTATGAAATGACTCTCAGTAAACTAACAACCTTTCGAATGTATCCCTTAGCCCTGCGATGAATTTAACTGGATGCGCCCTGGAGGAATTCTTGAATTTCCTGTTATTTATTATAGAGTGATGGCAAGGCAGGTATGGGAGTAGGATATGTGTTGTTTGGGAAAAGCTGCATATACTGTAAGGTTTATTTAATGCTCATTAATGGCAGACTAATCCTTCCTGGTTAATGTGGAGGAAGCTGTTTTGAGATTGATCATGTCAATAACATAGATACGTGTCTTAACAAATCTGCCATTAGGTGCGTAGTTTTCATGAACAGAACATGTTAACTAGTAAAAGTAAAACATGCACTACTCTGGGTTTGTCTTATATACACAAGTTCATATGTAAGAAAACCAGAACAATCTTTCCTACACAAAATGGCATGTAGGTCATTCCTCTGAATTTTAATTTCCATACATCTAAATGATCTTAAAAACAACAACAACAACAATGATACCAACCAAAGACTGACTTTTTTTTAAAAGAAAAAGAGTAAAAAGAAATTAGAAATCACGCTCTCATGTGGTATATATTCATTCAGCTGCATGCAAATGAATGCTTACTGCTAATCTTATTCCTTAAAAGAATTATAATAATTTAAAATTCGCTGAAAAATACATACAGTCAGATGGCCAGGGTGCCAATGTGCTGCTTTACTTAGCACACTACCAGCTAAGAATCATGTGAGTTTGCATCATGTAAATTTGTTTTAGATTCATTGTAAAATAATAACGGGGGAAAAAATGTTTACACAATAAAAACACACTTCTTTTACATCACTGACATTTACCCCCACACAGCTTACTGTTAGACAAAAAAATTGCACAATTTCCTTCTTTTGTATGTTGCTTTATGTAGCAGTTATGTAGCAAGTCTCAATGTAAAAATAACCAAATAAAGGCCTGGTTTGTAATACCTATCAACAGATAAATTACTTGGTTTGCTAACACAAGTAACACAGGCTAAAGAGGTTAAAAAACCCCCACTGTATAACCATTACCATAACTTTTCTGTGCCTTTTTTCTCCCTCTGACTTACTTCCTAACTACTATACTGCCTGTTTCTTTATATATTATTTTCTTGTTAGTACATATCACAACTATTTATCGTCCTCTTTGCCAAGTTTTGTTGCATTCTCCAGTGTGCTTAAGTGTTTTGTAATTAAATTTCATCAGCAGCTATGTATGTATGATTGACAGAGAAGCTATAACACATATTTCTAGACAAATTGCATATTTTCCAAATCAGCGACTTTATTTATGAACGCTAGATTCAATTTGCAGAGGCTATCGCTGACAGCCACTATATGTTTTACACTAATTTTGAAACTCCTTTAACAATGCATGAACCCGTTTAGATGTTTAGAATGGATATGATACTTTCGAAACTGTGAAAAGTCTGATGCATCTGCTGTTGCATTCAGCAACTGCTCAAACTGAGAGCAGAAGAGCAGAATTTCAAATTTGAAGTTATCTTGTCCCAAGTTGAAATCCTGTCACAGTCTCCTTGAGAATAAACTGATATTGGGCATAGCTACGTATACTGTCACAGCCACTATAAATATTACACAGGTTCACTTTCCCCTGCCCATGCTGGATTTGAACAGTTAGCTCTTCAGTATAGAAGAAGTTTAGAAAGGTGTAACACAGTTAAAGAGTGACTTTGCAAAGACACTGTTCTTTTTCATAATGGCAACTTTGTAAGTCAGATTTTAATGACTTCAAGTGTTGGAGGCTTGCCTGAATATTTTCGACAGTAACTTGGAAGCAGGTTTTTAGCATTCACATTTTTTGGCTATTTAGCTGTCCAAGGTCACTGAAATATCACACGCTGAATCTGTTTTGAGATGATTTTCAGTTTAAATTAGCACGGTCCTCAGCAGTTCTTTTGTTGTTCCACGCTTTACCCAAATCAGGCATCATTTCTGCAGAACGAACCGAAAGCCAAATTATCTTATCTACCTTTCATCTTCCAAATTTTTTCATCTGCATCACATTTTATTTGAGATTAAAGTAGGGCTGTGTCTTTGTGCAGCACTAATTGCCATAGAGCTTCGGTAATTAAAGGACAATAAAGCCTTAGTAGTAATTAGTTTCTCTTGTTTGGTTGCTAGCCCATCAATTGTGCTTCAATAATACTGATCATTAGCATGCGCCTGGGCAGTGAGGGATGCTGGGAAAGGAGCCCTGCACACACAGCACTCCACATTCCATTCCCATGAAGCCATGGCACAGAGCCATGTGGTTAACCCTTTGTGTGCCGGGCCGTGGCAGGACGTGCCTACCAGTGTAGGGCCCTCACTGTTAAATAAAGAGGTTGCACTGCAGTATAATAGACCTGCTGAAATAATGACCGGCTTTTTGAATTTCAGAAGGTTGGGAACATAAGAACTGCAGCAGTGGGCAGATGCTGCTGTCACGGTTTGTGTGAAAACAATTACACCCTTCCTCTGTGTTACATGCGCCCTTATTCAAATGCAGGTTCACCTAATGAAAGCCTGTCTGCAAAACCATAAAGACTGCTAAAGAGTCCAGATTATCACTGTTTTAATGCAGATGCATCCCAAAACAGATCAAATTAGGTATCTTTAAACCGAACGGCATCAGAAGGACTGAAGAACATTTCTGTGCAGGCACGGTGTATAGATTGTGCTGTAAACTGTGGCATAGTAATAACGCCAGGCAGCAGAAAATGTGCTCTGTTCTGTACTTTGCCTTGACATGATTGAAAGACAATGGTCCCATGGATAGGCCATTTCTACATCAAATGTGCATGCACATCACAGGGCAAGGGTGTGCTATCCATCACATTCAGTGAGCTGTCAGATGCAGCTCTCACAAGCCTAGCTAGTCTCCTTACACATTTGCAACTGTGTGGCAATACAAGATTAAACCTCCTTGTACTTATTCCACTCTCAGCACACCATATTTGATACACTTACAAGCCAGCATCTTTGCATTCCATTCTTGTTTACTTTTTAATGTTTCTAGGTATATTTTTGCAAAACATAATAAAGACACTACATAGATAACCTGTTCAATCTTTGCTTCTAAATTTAACACCGACAGCTCTATAAAACTTTGGATGCAATAAAAAATGAATACAGTAAATCAGAGGATGGGCTGCTTAATATATATATATATATATATATATATATATATATATATATATATATATATATATATATATATATATATTTAAATATACATATATACATATTTTGTTCATGTTATGTAGAGCTGAAAAAGATAAAGAAAAAAATATTTAGCAGTTTCACTGATTTTTAAAATCTAATTTTTTACCAGTTTTTAAATATATTCCATAAAATATAAACAGAGCAAGTGCTACAGAGTGAGCTTGTTACACGTAACATATAACAAATGGGTTGAAGGGAAAGAAAGAAGTTACGGATGCTACTAACCACTCTCCCGTCCTTCTGTCTTCATGCTGATTGAGTCTCCTCAGCACTCTCGCTTCTCTCTTCTCCTCCCTGCGCCTCCTCTGCCTCCTGCAGGCCAGTGCTCTGTAAAACTCTCTCTGTTTCAGCTCCTTCAGTCGCTGCAGGACAAGCAGAGTGATTACTGCTAGCAGAAGCAGATGTAGTCGTGTCAGGGCTGCATTAACAAGGAGATGTAAGAGGTCAAATGGATAATACATTAAAAAGATGAACTTAAATTTTTAATTTGTGAGGTAAGTGGGTGGGGTTATCAGTCTTGTGTATCCGCTCTGTCTGTAAGCATGTGTGTATTGTTTGTGCATGTGTGTCTATATGCGCTGTCTAAGTCAGGCGGTGTCAGCTTTAGTAGAGTCCAGACCAGCTTAATTCACTTATTGAGCTCTGTCTGCAAGCTGTCTGCAGACCAGAGATACTGATACAGCGTGCAAGTGTCATTTGTGCTAGTGTGTGTGTGTGTGCTCTCACAGCAGCAAAACATGTACACACCAGGGGGTGAATCTTGGGGCTTAGGTAATGGT
>VUQR01034998.1:44727-59468 GCA_015108515.1 Hemichromis elongatus | reverse complement strand
TAGGGATTCTGGTCTAGTCGCGATCATTGATTCTACAGCACGAATACTATATCTATAGCCTGTAACGATTGTCCAAATCCTTCATTTTCTAAGAGACTGTTTACCTGCATGCAGCCAAAGCATGTTCAAACATCACTGTTTACCAGAACCTGGGCTACAAGCAGAAATAAATCTAAAACCAGAAGGCTTCTGGTACTAGAGCTCTTCTTCCTTAGTTACAAATTCTACATATTTATATGAGGATATCTGTTTATAGACATTCACAAGAAGTCAGTGGGCAAATTATAAATAAGATAAAACCATTAGACACGGAGCAACGTGAGCATCCTCTTGATGTCATGTTTCTAGACACATGAGTATTGTGGTAAGGTTGTAATCAAGCTATTTAGAAGAAAACATGACTTTTTCCATAGACCTACAGACAGCTGGTATACATTTGTCTGAATTTGTGTTTCCTTTTTCATATTATGAGACCAAAACAGGGTTCATATCTGCTTGGAGATGCAGAGTTGTCTGTTATGTCTTGTTACTGTAATTGTCAACATCTGATTAGACCTGAGTGTTTCATCTTAAGTCCTCTGCTTTTTTTTTTCTTTTTTTTTTTAATTTCAAGTTGAAAAAAAATATAAAAGAAATGGAATAAAAAGCATCAAATAGTCCACATTTTGCCTTCCTCAACTCAATATCTTGAAATGTTTTACTTTTGCTGAAACAAAGCTGTCGGCTGTAACTAATTTGATTTTCGATGTCTTGTAACTGGCTTGATAAGTCTGAAGTGTGAAGTGAAGCCCCTCTGCAGCTTTTTTCCTGCCTCGCACGCTCGCTGAGCTGCTCCTGTAAATGACTTTCTTACTGACAGATTTCTCTTCCTCTGTCTCCCTCAGGGTTATGTTCTTTCTCCAAGCTTGTACTTTCTTAACACTAATGACAAACCACAGTCAGGATGTAGATAGACGCTGTTATCAGGTTTAAGGGAATGAAAAGGAGAATATTGATCATTTTATGCTGTCCATGGTGTGGCATAATCATCACCTTAATGCACTAAAAATTTGGGACAAGGGCAAAACATTTTTCCCAAAAAAAAAGAAAGAAAGAAAGAAAGATGAATTGTTGAATATTTTCTGTCAGTGTATGAAGAAAAAGACAAGATCTGTAGGAAGTACTGCGGCATTTGTTCCCCTTTATACCGAATGAGCTCTTTAAATGTTCTTTCGCTGCTTATAATGAATACCGGCTGATTTGACAACTAGGTGATAAGTAGCCTGGAAGGTTAGCAGCATTCAGTAAGAAACACTGAGTCAACCTTTTAAAGAGCATGCAGCAAGGAAAGATGAAGTCACTGCCCACTACTAGTAAGGCTCCGTGTAATATCTCAGAGTGCCAAAAGTCAATAAAATATGTAATATAAGTAAATATGAGGTTATTTTATTACCACCGACCAAAGAATGCCACATTTTTTATTGATCATCTTTTCAAAGGGCTATATGGAGCTATTGACTCGTGTGCTGTTGTTTTGTGTCTTTATATTAAAGGCAGTTATAATTTTCTGTGCATTTGATCAGTTTTATTCATGGGTGGGGGTTTTTTTTTCATCATAACATCCCTTCAGGAAAAATAAAAGCTTGCAATAAAAAAGGAGAATCAAATTCAGTTAAATGGCACTGTTCTTGTGTGTGTTTGTCGTGTGTGTGTGTGTGCGCCTTGTGTGTAGTCAGAATAAGTACGTTCTAATTGCAAGAAAACGGAAACATGGTTCAGCATTTTAGCAAATGTACCACTCACCAAGAAGGACCTATTATATTATATTATATTATATTATATTATATTATATTATATTATATTATATTATATTATATTATTTGTAGGTTCTGGTCTTGTAGAGGGGAAATAAGCATTTATTAATTTGTTGTGAGAACATCCAGGCTTTCACATTATGGCAGACCAGCTCTATTATAGTTTAGAAACTAACAGACTCAGTTTGAGAGCTACAGAAATGTATTTCGCCTTCAGTGGATAAATATAAAAACCCTTCCAATTTAAGGCTAAAAATGAGAGTTTCAGTCCCTTTATTTCCTCCACGAGTCTTCAGTTGATGAGTGCTTTGCAAGGTCTGGTAGTCCAGCAAATATTGTCCCTTGTTCATTTACTGGAGATTGGAAACGGTTCAAGAACAGAATGACCCGTCCTGCTCTGAGATGTACAGACAAGCTCATGTACATAAAACTGAAAACTGAATTGGCTGATCTTTGAAAGTAACAGCGTTGGTTTGAGGGAAGTAAGCTGATTTACAAAGAAATAAAACAAACATAGTATTTGAAATAAACACCTTTTCATTGCCTTGATGCTGTTCTATATGGTTTAAAGACAACCTATTTGGATCAAATACAGCTTTTTAGCTCCACCTGCTCTTAAAGCCAACTTCCTTCTGCTTGGGTGAACCAAGCAAACTGCTCTGCTCTCTATGATATCATGCAAATCCAAGAATAGAATTCTATATATAAATAAAATACATATGCTTATCTCAATATTTGAAACTATGACCACATTAAGCACAAACATCCACATGTAATATATAAGGAAATGTTAAAAAAAATGTTTAAAAGAAAACTTCCCTGACACCTGAAGTGTGATCCTGATATAGGGACTGATAAAAATTCCAGTGTTGTGTTTGAAACTTTGTTTACCCCAAAAATCAAACCAGCAAAACAATTTCAGGTTTGTTTATTCGAGTATGTGATTCATTAGAGAACAGTTATTGTGTGCAGTTATAGAAATGTGTGCAGATTCTTGTCATACATAGAGTTTTAATCGCAGATGCCAGGAATAACTTGGCATGTCAACAAGCACGGGAAAGTCATTCAAGGAAAAAAGGGGCAATGCAAAGAACACTTGTCTGCATATAATACTGAGCAAGAGTCCTGAGACTTCTTTATCATTTACTAGGAAAATGGGAGAATGCTGCAGAAATATACTGAAACATGTGTAAGAATACAGCCTAAACTCTTCATTGTAATTTTTTAAGCAGACTTCAGGAATACTTCTCCAGGTTTCTTGAAGGACATTAGTCTTTGGATTTAGGACTGGACTAAAAATAAGTGAAAAAGCAGCAAACGTCTAAAAGTAAAACACTGAAAAACCTTCAGAAAGTCCACAGAGCTACTCTTAAGACTTGAGAGCACTTAAAAAAGTCTGGATCTTAAGAGGCAAAATACAAAGAAATGAGGGGTGAAGCTTAAGAGTTTGGCACAGTTCTGTCCATGATTAATATTATTATTATTATTATTAATCAGGGTAAAAATGTTATATTGCTTTATTGCTATAGGTAACTTGTTTTACTTCCAGTATCCACTGATGTGAATTTCTGTCAGAAGAGCTCCAAAGAAATGTTTGGCTGCGTTTCAACGCTTTGCTCTGGGGAGCACACTCCTGCTCACTCAGCTGTTGGAGCTGCTGCATTTCAGTTAGCCAAAACAACTTCTTGTTTTGTACATGCACGGGACCTCTGGGATTACTACACATTTTATAACATGTTGTCAGAGTCAAAGTATGCTGGTAGAGTCAGGGTTTCTGTACTCAGGGACTGCAACAAAGCGAGGCTGCTGCTGCTTTGGCCTGGAAGCACCACCAGTAGCTGGGACTATAAAGGCCGAGCCGCCCCGAGCCGAATGGATGCGTGCTGTGCTTCACCTGCTCATCGCGCTGCAGTGAGGTCTTCTCTGGACTCTGTCTTTTTATGCCGTTTCTGACAACAGCTCTACAAGTGTGTGTGTGTGTGTGGAGTGTAAAGGGGCTCAAAATTGTCCTGGGTGCCAAACTGAAGGAAACTATCACTACTGATAGGACAGCAAAAACCATTACTGGCATTTAAAAAATGTCTTACTGAGTCTTTCTGCAGTGATTTAAATAAGGTGTGCATCAGTCATGGTTTTTCGATTTTGATCATGCTTAGCCTCAGGCGATTCTCTGTGATCCCTTTTCATTGCTGTCAGTTTAACTTCCTCCCTTTGTTGGTTTTCTCGCCAATTTCCTCCACCACCTGTTCTTGATCAGTTAATCGCTTTCCCCAGCGTACACACTCCCCTGTTTCCCTCTTTCCCTCGCCAGATTGTCTTGTCACTGTCCAGTCAAGCTTCCAAGTGGATATTCCTTGAGCTAGATTTGACTCCCTGTGTTTTTCTTTCCCAATATTTATCCCCTGTGGGGATTTTTTTCCCCCTATTTTAGGTTTTCCATGCATTTTTTTTCATAGTGTGATTTTACTCATGTGTGACCTTTCAGCAGGATTATTTGCCTTACTGACTGGCAACCCAGGTATGACTATTGGTGACTTTCAAAATAAGATTGTGATTTGAGATTTCATCTTTTTGGTATGTTTGTTTTTGGGCCTTCTTCCTCATTGTACTGGTTCATTATCAGATAATCGTCATCATCTTTGGTGTCCACACAGTAAGTTAAACTGCAGTCAAAGGAGACACTGATACACTGAGATAAAAGTCTGACTGCAGACCAACTAACTGAAATGAAGCATGAAATAACCAGCTGATTAGATCCATACCACACAGTTTTTGCAATGAGCTTTTAAAATTGTTAAAATCTCATTAATCTGTACTTTTAGAAGCAATGAAACTGTATCCAAGTAATTGTGTCTCTAGGTTGCATGAATAAACACAGTCACAAATTCATTATGGTTTTTTTGCATTATCAGAAATGCATTATATTTTAGACAGCCTAGTTTAAGGATATCTTACCCGGTTTACTTGGTTGGTACAAATGCGGTTATTATTGTGTTGGTGGGACAGCATGCTTTCTGCAGTTAGACGTTAAAGTCTGCAGCCAAGTAAATGTACTTTGGTTTGAGTGTTTGTTTCATTCATACTGGCAGCCAAGTAGAAAATCATTTGTCAGCTTCGTGGTTGAAATAACAACTAGTAGATTTAGGGAATATCAGATGGCTACAAGTTCTCCTGCGTGAAGATCTGCCAAAAAATAAGAGCCAAAATGGCTCCAAAGCCACCATTGCTGGCAGTTTACTAGAAGTAAAATCAGAGAGTACAACTAATTACAAGAGACACACACAGTATGACCTGGTCTGTTTATTTATACATGCTTTAAATTAGAAGCCCATTATTTTTTTTATTTTTTTTTAAAGGCACAATTTAGGCTTCTGTATATCTGGAATGATTATGAGTCTAGAAATAGGTATAAGCCACTTGAGAATAATGTGTGAATGCTTGTCCTTGAGTATATTTTTGTCATTGTGTGTCAAAATAATGTGAGCATTGTGAAATATGGTACAGTACATGCAGGATCTCTGAAGTGGAGAGTTCCAGTTTGTAAAGGATGCTGAAGTGGTAATTAACGAGTCATGCAACCAGCACAGACTGACACCAACCTCATTAGAACAAAGACACTGTGACACTGGAAGGTATTTTTGTAAAACGTGCACACCTGGTGGCTCAAAATGATACTGAAATGTTTTGATCCAACATAATGTCTCCCACAGAATAGTGACAAATTGTTCTTACCTCCAAGTTATCACATACTGATACCTGGTCAGAACACATTTCCACTTAGCGGTTAGCCATTTACCATTAACTTTTTTCATCTTCTTATGTTGTCAAGTAGACTTCAATGTGCTCTGCTGGTGTTTTCACAGAACCATTTATCAAAGGAGGAGAAACCTTTTTGCAAATGGAAGAAATTTGTTCTTTATCATGTGGTTGAAGTTGTTCGAGAGTGTATATATATCCAAAACCAGCACCTTTCCCTAAACGTAACCAAGTAGACAAAGTGCCTAAACACAACCAAACCAAATGTGGAAAATCAGTTCAATCTATGCTTCTGTCCCCACTTAGTGTCATCGATGAGTACAAACTGTGTCCATAGATGGGAATAAGACTGCAGATGCAAGTGGGGCAATTAGCTACCACCGAATGGTGTCTGGGTTTCCTTCAGTGATTTGGGTGAACCACTGCTTTCCTGCATAGTAGTGTGGCATCTAACTAGGGTGCCTCCTGGACGTTTTCTAAGTGAGGTGTTTTAGAGAATAACCAATTGGGAGAGGACCCCGGGGCAGGCCCAGGACATGCTGGAGAGATTATGTCTCTCGGGTGACTTGGGACGGCTTCATTATCCTCCCATATGAGCCGAAGGAGGTTTCTGGCGAGAGGGCGCTCTGGGCATCTCTGTTTAGACTACTGTCCCTGCGACCCAGACCCTGATAAGTGGGAGAAAATGAATGAATATATGGATGGATGAAAGTAAAATAAGTGGGAAAATAGTGGTCCCAAAAGGGATATGAACTCCCTTCTTCTCAAATCGAGAGATTATGCCGACGACATGATTATGCAAATTTGACTCATCTGGCAAAATGGTATTCGGGAGCCTTACCGTGTGTGTTACCTGGTGAGAAAGCTCCAGTCCAAGTATTAGTATGTGGAAAAATTGGGACTTAGAACATGTTTTGGGTCTTTTCCATCAAATGGCGAGAAAAAAAAACCCAGAATACAGAAATACACAAACAAGCAGTATAAAGAGTCAGGGTGCTTCATGACTTCATAGAGACTTAAACTGATAACGTCTTTAGACTCACAACACATAAGGAGTTTTAACGTCAGAAGAGATGTCATGCTAAAGATGTCAAACATATGGAAGAGCCTCTTCATGTCTCTTCATGTCCATAACAGATTTTATGCACTTTTTACAAGTTGTGTTGCATAAACAGGGTGAGGATGTGTAACACCTGGGATGGGGCTGTGCTGCAAACACATTTAAATTGATGTTCCTGGCTACTTTTGACAATAGCACCCCCAAAGAGCAGCTTATATAATGTGGATGATAAATACTGCGTCCTACTCTGTGCTCGAACATCCCAGCTGGGGATAAAAACCTGAATAGGGCACAATAGTACAATAGTTTTGCAAATCAGTTGATTTTTAAACTTTGAAGACTTTTCAGGCTGTTTTTCTGAAATGTTTTTTATACATTTATTGACATGCTGTCCCCTGGTTGACTCACACTGTTTTGTCCCTGCACTGCCTTGTTAATTGCAACAAATTAACCCAATTATCTTAATGGGACTTTACCTCGTTATAGAACTATGATTGACCTCAGTCGGAACCAGGTAATTGCAGCAACATCAACAGGTCTCTGGGATAATATGTGGCAGCCATTAAAGCACGACGTAAATATTCCACAAAGATATAATTTGATATTTTAGAGGTTTTAATATTTCAGGATGATACCAAGACAGAAGAAACATCTGCAATATGGTCTCTGTAAAATATTGAATTTCTATAGCTTTTCATTATATTTCTTTAATGATATTTTAATGAAACATCAGATAAACCAGTTCGGTTATTTGATGTTTTTTCAAAAATACTGAAGACCCAAATATATTGAAACAAAAATGTCATATGTAAGTATATTTCCTTTTAAAGAGAAAATTTAGCAGAGGCAGAGTATGAATACAAATCAGCAAGGTTCAGAATAAATGGTAGCTAACATATAAATGTTAACATGAATAAACATCTGTTTCATTGTGTTATTGTCAGTGGTCCAAAACATTTTTGCATTCTTAACAGATATTTCATTAAATAAATAATATTTTACTTATCATAATAAGGACACTGTAGAAGAAAATGTGATGCATACTCAGCTTCTCCCAAGTGACATAACTCGCATAACCTGCTGTCCTCCTGTATATTTGTAAATGTGCCAAATTTAAGAGAAGAAAGCAGACGTCCTGTTTGCTGCTGGTGCAACTAAAGATCTCTGACCATTTGATAAATTTGCATACCATTTTGGGCCATAGTTATGCTTGATCTGAATATATATTGGCAATTTTTTGTGCTTATCTTAGATGATAAATTATATGTATACATATATATTAGTTCCTTAACAACTGCACTGGAGCTCCAGAGCCCACTGAGAATTGTTTGATCGACTCCAAAAAAA
Organism: Hemichromis elongatus; assembly: GCA_015108515.1. NCBI lineage: Eukaryota > Metazoa > Chordata > Actinopteri > Cichliformes > Cichlidae > Hemichromis > Hemichromis elongatus. Next base: position 51,512 of record VUQR01034998.1, on the reverse strand, counting down.
ACCCACCTTATTCTACTGTGATGGAGTCATTTAATATCAAAACACAAAACAGGGTCTTATCATTCATCGTTTAATATTTTCAATCTATTGATCCAGAGATCTATCCCATAACTCAATCCCAGCTCAGACAGCAATTATTAATAATTTAGCCACCAACATGTGTACCACGTGGAAACGAGGTTCACTTGATTTCATCTCTAAAACTTTTCTTTCATGGAAATTACACACTTTTTTAAAAAAAATCCTTTGTGCCTGAAAACGGCTTCGATGTGTCTCTACACCCCTTTAAATATGTGCAGATCTATGCATCTATGAATATGCAAATTGTTCTTTGCTTCGGTCTCCACCGTCCCTCCACCCTGAGCATACCTGCTCACCTCCGACTCTGAAGAAACCATTTGAAAGTATGCAGTGGGAAGTTATATAATTGGAGTACTTCAATTGAACATGCACAAAGTGAAAAACAATACTGAACAATAACAAGAAGAGTGAGTTGTTCTGGGTTGTCTTCATGGGAATCTTTTTTTTAATGTATCAGTCTTTATGCTAGAAGTGAAATGATAACTACTAAAAGGAGCCTTAACAAACAGATGATAATGTTCTGCCAGTGTTATATTAAGTGAACCTTGATTCCTGAAACCTGTTTTGAATAGTTAGCACCACCCTCGAGTTGTTTGAATTTATTCCTTAGGTTTCTTATATATTATCAGCTGCCTGAATCTTGAGTTTTGAGGCTGCCATTGGTCCACTGCAGTCACTGGTGTAGTAAAGGGGAGGTCAGTGGCCCCAGGTCTGGTTACCTAGTCTGGTTAAGTGCTTGGTCATAGTACTGAAGATACCACCAGTATTATTTATCTGGTAGACCTTTTCTTGCAAAATCTGCTTAAGTCTATTGGTTTTAATTGTACATATTTTACCAACAGAACACAACTATGCATTACCTTTTTGGTATTTTAGCTTTTAAAACAGTTGAAAAAAAGATTATTTTAAAGATTGTATCATATTTAGTTTCTCATTAATTGCAGGTTACGTCCTAATGGCACACTTAAAAATGGGAGTCATTCCTGTATAAAGAAATCATACAGGTGAATGATCAAAAAAATTGACTGTTTGTCCATCTGCAATTTGCCGCACAGAGTGAGACATCAGTATCTGTACCATAATGGTCCCAGCAAGGGAGCCGTACACAAACGGTCCCGCTCTGTAATTTCATGGCACTTGCTCAACTGTGTTGTCGGCTCTTTTGTCTCATTCATCCCTTTTTTTTTTTAACCAATATTTGAAACATGCTTGAAACTATTAATAATATTTTTTTTATATTTTTTAAAACTTGACTAACACTTTTTCATTTCTAACATTTTAACCACACCGCTTTTTTGTGGGTTTCCTTTAAATGCCTGAAAACAATGTTAAGCAGGCAGCTTTAGATGTAGTTGAGGAAAATGTTTCTAAGATAGATTTGGTGTTGGATAAGCATTTACCCCTTTATTAAAAATCACAATATTTAGTTTTCTTTAGGGATCTACAGAGAAAATTACATGTTTTTGATGATTCAGCAAAACCTCATAATGATAATTCCTACAAGAATATCTTTACATAGCAACTAGTTAAGTTTAGGGAATGATTGAGGTTTATTAAACAATAAAACAAAATCTTCTGTGCTAATTTAGTAAATTTGCTTGTGAGATTTCTGGCTGGGATCTCCATGAAACATCCTCTCTCCTTGGCTAGTCAGCGGTGCAGCCGTGACTGGATTCACAATTTTTAGCAGCCAATTTGATTTCCTGCCTGCCAAATTACTTTTTGGATCCCAAAAGTAGGATCAAACGCAGGTAGGCTACCTTCCAGAGTGGCTAGTAGACCTGACAGACTTAAAGCCAAAGTCCAAATGCACACAAACACCCACTCTCATGTACACAGCCTGCCACCAACATACACAAAGATACACACACTGAGAAACTCTCTCTGTGTCTTGATGGCGAATATTTCATGGCTCATTTGTCTGAGTGTCTGAACAACAGAAAGCAAGAGAGACAGAGAGATAAAAACTAATGATAGAGACATGAAGAGAGAGGATGAATAATAGAAAGAAAAGATGAGAGGGAGTGCGAATAATAATGAAACGAGAAGATGAGACAGTAGAGGGAGAATGGGTGTTGAAGTAATGATGCAGGAATAACATCCTCCTTATTGTCTCACTGTGTCTATGTGTCTCCTATCTTAGTCTTATTCTGTCTCTTCTTCTTGCCTCTCCATATCTCCATCTTTCTTTGCCGGTCTCTCATCTTTCAAGTCATTTCATCATCAGCCACGTGGCAGAGACAAGGCCGAGTCAAAAATCACTCAGAGACATTTTTTTTTTTCAGATTTTCACTTGAACCAAGAACGCAAAGGACCTCTTTGTGGTTCACATCAATGGATAGCTTACTAAACATGCCTACTGAAGATGATCCATGACAGAAACACATAACAACCAAACAGAGATTAAACAATCAGAAGGACCCAGAAAATGACCGTGAAGAGATACAAAATCACTACAAAAAGATAGGAAATATCAGCACATAGAGAATGGAAATACCAACAGGAAGAAAAAAGTTAACATAACACAGCAAAATGGCAATGCAGATACTTAAAAAGACCAAATACACAAAATAACACCTAAATCACTCAAGAAGTGAAATGTGAGCATAAAGAGATTTTAAATGAGTACAAAGACAACCAAAATGTCAATAAATTGACAAAAAAATGTCTTAAAAGAGCTGCAGAATTGGCATAATTGTCCATGAAATGGTGGGCAACAAAAAATATATACGTACAATAGACACAATATATAAATTATATATAAATATATATATATATAATACAAAAATATAAAAAATAGTTGTGAAAATGAACAAAACTGGTCAAATAAACAGCAATACTATGTAAAATTATATCAAATGAACACAATGTGTTGCAAAGTATGACCAAAAAACAAAATGTCAATCAATAGATACAAAGTAACTAAAAGGATGTGCTAGTGGCAAAATGGATTTGGAATGGCCACAAAGAAATGTGAATCATTACAAAAAGAAAAATGATTGTGTAATATCCATAATTAGACAAAAATGACCAGAATAAGATGCTTAAATCCCAGCAAAGCAACAAAAAATGGACACAGAGAAACTGGAAATGACTATGCAGACGGTCCTAGTCTTCAAAAACACACAAAAAGACTGCAAAGAGATGTAAAGTGACAAACTAGATACAAGCTGCAAAATTTCTACACAGAAAACTCAAATGTCTACAGACTATAATGACTGAAAGGAGAAGCAAAAGTGCCATAAAGGGACACAAAATTACCACAAAGAATGCAAAAGCATGACAATTGGCCCACAATAGCACCTAAAAGTGACAGTAAAATGCAGCAAATTTGACAAAAAAGAGGCATAAAGCCATAAAGTTACATCAAAAGAAAAGACAAAAAATAACCAATTTCAAGGATACAATGCAGTCCAAAGTCCAAAATATACCAAGGGGGATAGAAAATGTCAATAAAGTGCCTTCAAACAAAGTCAAAATGCACAAGGAGATGCAAAACAACTATAATTTGACACAAAGTGGCGACAAAGAGAAGAAAATTTATGTTAAAGCATTTTTTATGACTACAAATAGAAATAAAAAGAATGCAGCTAGGTGGTTATATGGCCTTAAAATGACTCAAACACTAAACCACAGGAATAGTTCACTAACCAAAAGCAATAAAAAACCAGAAAGAGATAAAAAAAAAAAAAAAAAAAAAAAAAAAAAAAAAAAAGAATGCATAACTAAAAAATGAAATGAGAAACAAATACAGAAACTCTTCAAAATGGAAGAAATAAGTCACACAAAAACGAGACTCAAAATGACCACAATCAGAATTTAAGAAACAGACACAGAATGGACCCAATACAACCCAAAGCTACAAATAAATATTAAATAGCTACAAAGAGACAAATAATGACAATAAACTATATAAAAAAAAAACATTCAAAACTATTACAGAGAAATATAAAAGAGCGTCTCTTTTTCATGTCGTATGCCGCTGTCTCGCGTTCACATCTAATCTTTGCAGCTGTTTCAAGAAGTCGCTTCCCCCTCAAATATAACACAGCAAAATGCACATAGGTTTCCCCCTCGCAGGCACCTTTCTCTCACAGCTCATTTAAAAAGAGTGGATTCGTATGTTTCAGACATCGGCTCAACATCTCCAGGGAGGTTCTTAGCCTCCACGTTACTTTACTCTAACTTTAATGCTAGCCTTAATTAACACCCCGCAGGCATCGCCGACTTCTCTTTTCTTATTCTGACTGAAACAACCTAAACATGTGTGTCTTTTTCCTGTTATTCCTCTTTTGAATTGCTTGATTCCAAAACGCAGAGTTGCAGTGAGGCTCAGAAGAACAGGAAATCAGTTGCTTGTCTAAAGAGCTCGTTCCTTTGATAGGAGTTTGACATCGTCGAATCATGACTTCTTTCTTCTCAGCCTCTCCCTCTGACCCTCCCCTTTCCTCCTCGTCCTCCACCTCTTTGTACTCCTCCTCCTCCTCTTCTTCCTCCCCTCCGATGCCTAATTACGTGCTGCTTTAATTAGCTTGTCTGATATTGCAACCGGACTTCAGAGAAGCGGCAAGAGATGAAGATAGAGAGAGAGACAGGGACGGAGGAAGGAATAAGTAAAGAGGGTTTTTGAAGTCGACAGTGTACTTTGTGGGTTAATTACACAGCTTTTCCCTCCCACTTCTCTTTCACTTTTTACTGTTGTCAAGTGATAAGTGCATGTAGGGATGTTGGACTAAAACTGACAACAAGCATAAGTTTGACACACTCCCATACCATCTGCTGAAGTCGTCAGAATTAAACATAATTTAGATTTTAATAGTTTAAAAAAATCTAGATATTTGTTTTTGTTTTATATTACCTCATAAAAACTAGTAGACTGACAAGAGGCTGTAGTTTAAAAAAAAAAAGCACTAAAAGCATAAAAGTATGATGAGGCACTGGAAAATTAGTGATCAACAGAAACATCGCACTTCTTTCCACCCTTGTCCCAAACCCTAAGCCACTCCCATTACAATTGTTTCTGTCCGAGGACAGCTGGGAAGCATAAAGCCACAGAGGGTATTTAAGAGATGGACATTGCTACTAAGGAGTTTGCATTTCGAAGCCGTATTGTTGGGTTGTCAGAGCCTGATGTTACCAGATTTGGTCAAGACCGTGGAGTGCTAAGTTATCAGCTAATGCATGAGTAATGCAGGGTTAAATGCACTGACATGCATGCACTCATTGGCTTTAAGTTTCACAGCTGTGTCTTTCTGTGTGCACTACAAGTCACGTTTAATGGTGTTCCCTTATTGTTTTGTAATTTTATTGCTTGCTGTCCAGCACTTGGGTGTCTGGCTAGAAAAGCACAAACTTCTGGGACAGTCAGTACCGAACTGCAAGCAATATTATTTCTCAGGTAAAATACTCATACGCAAACCAACTTTACACACATAAACGTGAGGTCTGTTTTTTTTGACTGACTTAGCATTATGAGCTAAATGATTCATCGGTTAATGGAGCGCTAAACTAGCAGGTTAGATGACAACAAGTTGCTGCAAGTCTGATAAAAACAAACCTGTTTTTAAATATATCTTATATCTGCTACTGGTGACTTTGGTTTGAGAGCTATTTGTTTCAGCCTTTACAAACCATATGGGTTCAACTCCTTTGTGTATGTGTTGTTGTTGTTCCTCAGCGTGCTCCCACACAGGACAGATATTGGCCAGATTGCCAAGCTGTGCTTCATGCCAGCTACTTTTTAATGGCGATTTTGCTCTCAGCGTGAACTCCTATTCGGGAAAGCAACTTTGTTCCGTAAAAGTAACAGTCGCTTTAACGCTCAGCTGCCTGCATCGGATAAGGTATGTTTTTAATCATATGTGAGCAAAAGTTTCTTTTTTCTTTTCGTCGTGCAGTCCTTCATGCTTGTACGAGGAGTAAGAGATGAAACAGATTTACTGCCAACACTGTTTCAACACAATCACAAAGATAGATTTGGATTTCTTGGCTGCTTAGTCATTCTTTTATTTTCTCTTTCTTTGTCTTTTTCATCACCATTATCATGCTAACATGCCTGCAGTTTAGTATTTATTAAAGTCTTTCCTTCTTTGTCCAATAGCTCTGCACATATTCCATAATTCCATATTTAGGAGTTTTATTTCTTTAAATGAAATCTATGCTTATTTGGTCACCTTTTTTTTGACAAGTGTAACTTTTTTCATTAAACATTAAACATTCAAACTGAGAAAATTTGCAATTTAAAGCAAAAAATTAGATCATTTAGTATTTGATAGTAGCAAACAGATCTTAGTAAGGCCACAGGTCTCATCTTTCAACAACAGTCTGTAAACGTCTTGGAACTGAGTAGACCGGTCGCCGGGTTTTTGGCAAAGAAAACGTTCCCATCCTTATCTGATACAAGATTCTTCCGGCTCATCAGTCCTGGGTACCTGGGTCTGCGTTGTTTGTTTGTTTCATGGTACTCCAAATGTTTTCAGTTGCTGAAATGTCTGGTCATGCTGTTGTAATAGCTACAGTACACGGTTTACCGTTGTCACGCTGAGATCTTAGTGTAAAACCTGGGTATACCTTTAAATGTGCAGGTTGCCAGCTCCGTAGGCACTAACGTATGGCCATACCATCAGAGATGCAGGCTTTTGAATTGAGTGCTGATAACAAGCCAGATGGTTCCTCTCCTGTTTACTCTTAAGGATGTAATGTCC